>JARHVA010001286.1:1785000-1825000 GCA_037957365.1 Torreya grandis | reverse complement strand
ATTTACAAAGGAGCTCAAATAGAGCTGAGTGGGTAGTTTGATGATGTTATATCTTACACATGTGGTCGACTCAAGAGAAAATAATCACATGGGTATATTTAAATTTTCACCATATTTATATGTGATAATTTTCAAGTCATGTGACAAAGTGAAACAAAATATATACATGTGCAAAGTTGGGCTCCCAAGTAGTCTGTTAAATTTTTCCCATATTTAGCCAAATGAACCAGACTGTTGTCAAGGTGTCATGTAGAATTACTTATGTGAGATCATTTGAAAATTTTGTAAATTTACCTATAAATCTCCAAAAACTAGTCAATCAAGTGGGCACAATCCTTTTAATATTAAGAACATATCCATCAAATTTGGTCCCTCTATGAATTTTGTGCTTCAAGATATAAATCTTCAAAGTTGGTCAAATAATGGGATATGTTCTCATAGATGTCACATTTAAGCCACTATAAAAATCCATTATATCATAAATTTTATAGTCTATAATACATAAAATACATCCACATGGATATCAAATGATAGTCATGTGGACATCAAAATTAAGACCTAATAAATAGTTGTTTATTTTCAAACTAAAGCAGATCCAATGATTGGCACTCATTTATACCAAGGGAAAGTGATGGAGTGAGATGAGTAAAAAGTTCAAGTAGGTTGATAATCCACCACATGGTATAAGTGTGTAAAGTAGATAGATTTAAAATGGATCTTGAAGGTAATTATGGGACTACCAAATGGTACCAGCTCAAATAAGGTTGACAAGTCAAGGGCAAGATCGATGGATCTTGCTCAATCATACAATCAAGATCAATGGAGTGAGATGGGTCAAAATGTAAATTAGGATGAGTACTAATGAACATCTAATAAATAAAAGATCAAGCCTAAGACATTTTGATGAAGTTTGATAGGGTAATCATAAACTCAGGTAAGGTAAAAAATAAAGGAATCGAGTCTTGACATGGTTTGGGTTGAACCAAATAGATATTTAAAGGATCAAGCTCTACCATTAGAGAGTCATAGATATAGAATAGGTATTTTATACCATATATATATATATATATATATATATATATATATATATTATATCAAATGTTGATGAATAGTTGTTAAAAGGAGACTTGTGCATATATAGAGCTCTTAGTTTTCCTAAGGTTCAAAGGTAAAATAGGTTTATTTAAAGATAAATATAGTCCAAGAGCTAGGATATGAAAGCTATAAGTTTTCATCGATATAATATATGTATGAAAAACAATAACTTATATTGTTATTCAATATATATTTAACATATGTCTAGGTTAGATTACATGAAGATATAAACAAGATATGGTTGAGTGTCATATCTTCCAAAATGGCCACATCCTCAACAATCAGGTAAAAACTACCACTCAAGTAGAATTAGGCACATATATATTAGACCCATGAACATGAGGATTTTTATCCTCATAATGATACCAAGTGGATGGTGGTGTGAAAAATCAAAGCAAAGGAGGATCTAGTGGTTAGAGAGGTAGTTAGAATACTCAATGTTGATCAAAGCCCTTGGAGATATTTTCTCCTTGAAAGAATCATGACTCATCATGAAAATTAAGAACTTGTCTTATAGTGTATCTCTTAGCCAATAAGAATAACTTGAAGACTACTAGAGAAGATGTAGGCCAACTGATTAATGATGGATTAGTCCTAATTAGAATGAAAAATGACAGCTCATTTATTGATCATGAAAAATGTCCTTCCCTCTTCTCTCTCTCCTCCCCTTATCTATATTACCCATTCTTTCCATTAAAAATATATATCTCTCTCTCTAAGATTATTATAAGGACTCTTGATTTTCAAGAGTAGGGACACTCTATGATATATTGAAAAATATGTTCATCTTCATTAGGCTTGACCTTGACAAGCATTTTTAAGAACTACCTCTTAATATAATATGAGACTTTTTTACTTATTTCTTGTCTTGGATCTATGTTGAGTGAGTTGTGCACTATGGCATTATGTGAATGATAATCCTCCTTGTCCAAGGTCCCCCTTTTTGACCTTATTTAAGTTGTTTCAATCTATTTACAGGTCTAGATTAGTACTCTTTTACCATTGATGTAATATTTTAGTGAGTCTTATAACTCTTCTTTTTTTGCAATCATTACTCCATAAATGTATTGTATGAAATGTTTATGCAATTATTTGGATTTAGATATTGTGTGATCTACCTTTATCTTTTACAGATCTAGTGTGGGTTCAAGCTTATGGGAGTTTCCCATTTTCATTTGGTGCATCACCTAGTTAAATTTCTTCAGAGCCCTTATTATCTTTCTAACCCTTTTACCTATGAATCATTAGTTTAGGTGAGCATCAAAGAGGAAGTTGACCTACTATATAGGTTTAACCCCAATATAAGTGACCCATAGCTTATGTTATTCCCATCGTACAACTCAATTTGGAAAGGGCATAAAGAACCCTCTTCCAAGGGTGTAAATCTGAGTAGTAACAGTTCTAGAATGCCTATCAAGATAAATGTCTAAAAGAGTGGAAATATTTTTGGTGTGTCTTTACTCTAATCAAAATTTGGAAGCAAACAAGTTAACATCAACGATGACTCTAAATCAAAACTTCTAGTTGTAAGTAAACTAGGTCCGTAATCACCATCATTTAGTATGTACCATCACTATTTTTATCAAAATTATTATTCTCTACCTCAACATCACACTTATTAGGAAAAAAATGTTCATGTATTCCACATAAGTGGCCCTTAAGTATCCTATCATCCTTACCATGGCCTTTGTCCTCCTCCTAACCTTTGATATGACCAAGTTCAGCCTTATATGTATTCAAATTATTACCTTAATTTCACTTGTCAAGACTAGGCTTATCCTATTACATCCTTATCAAGAATAAAAAAAGCACTATCAGTTTAGGTTGAGTTGATAATAGATATTGGTAGGGGTTTGGAGTTTTCTCCAAGCATCCCCATCCATGTTCTACAAGAGGTAAGGTATGTTATTTATATGTTCAAGGATAGATGGTCAACTTGTGAGGATAAAAAGTGGTCACCTTATGAGAATGAAGACATAACGATGATGAGAAATATCATATAAAATATAGTGTGTTGATGTCTTATGAGGATAAATAGACTCATTTATATCAATATTATGTTACCTCTCCTTTCTAAGAGCCAATTAGTTTTCCCTCTCCTACCCCAATGCCTAGTCCCACTCTAGAGCACAAATCCCTTCCATCATGGATATTTCCTATTACATTTGAACCTAGATATACCATGCCCTCACTTATGAGACCACCCTCTCCTATAAATGAAGAAAAGGTGCTATCTCCCTACTCATTTACCTCATATAAATCAATTTAGAAAGGCACAAAGAAGAAGGAGGTGTTAGTTGTGTTAGTCCAAGAAGTAGTCTTGAAGGAGGAGTTAGTTGTGCTAAAAGTAAATCAGTCAACCATAGCTCAGTGAAATGATCTTGATGTAAAATAGTTCCAAGTCTCTCTCTCCTTTATTAAATATCCATCAAGGAATATATTCAAAGTCCCTATATGGAAGGACACATTTCTAAGCTATAAGCAAGGTGAACTTATTCACCCTCCCACCAACTCCCTCTTAGAGAAATAACCTATTTTACAAATAATAGAGGATAATATTTTAGTCAAATTTAGGCCTAAAGATGACACTAAAATTGTTTATGATGAAGATATCAGGATAGATAGTTCACTTAATTCAAAAGGGGAAGAGTCAAGTTTTGATCAAACTTCTTGGCATGGCTTTGATGAACTAAATCCCTGAAGGAAGTATTAATGCTTTCATATTTGAGGGGGTATGCACCCAAAGCACAACTAAGAGCAAATGAGATTTTTAATAGTCATAAGAGCTTCCATTTGGTGTGATTTCAAATGAATATGAGGAAGAAATAGAGAAAAAGGAGGATCAGGATGAGGTATGGTAGTAAATGTACCATGACTTCATGGATTAGGTAGACGTTCTAAACTAGCTTATGCCTCTTCCAAATCTGGAAGATAAACTCACCAACTAGATTGAAGAAATTGACCAATTTCAAGATGAATTTTCCTTTTAAGGTAGTACTAATGTATTCAAGAATGATGAAGAATGGTTAGATTCAGAGCCATAGAAACATGGCATGTTGGGCCTTAGGTGGATTGATGAACTAACATATGGCCCCTTTCAAAGAAAGTAGATAAAAGATGGTATTGAATTTGGTATTGTCTTAAATGAAAAAGAGAAAGGTAAATTTTAGGATGACTTAGATATTTTTTTCCTAAGCCTAGATAGTCAACCAAGCATCAATTTAAAGGAGCCATCATATGTTGTGATTAATTCAGAGCATAAAAATGATACATTAAATGAGGAGGTTACAAGAGGCCCTATATTCTAACATGAACCAATCTTGGAGGACATGGACCAGTATTTTTACATTGGAGACATGTTTGTTCCATTCCATCCATTGGAGATAACATCAAAAGGATTATCAATAAAACTATTTGTTTTACTAATTTTAGTACCTCTAAAAAAAGGTATTTTTCATCTTGGTTTTTTACAAGTGAATGTTATTCATATTTTTAAATTTGAGCCTAGAGGGGGGTGTTTTTAAATTTCATCCCTGTATAGATTATAATAGTTTATAATAGTTTTCATGTTTTTCTCCAAGTGCCTTTGTGCACATTTATTTAGTAAATTAGTTTTTATTTATTTCCTACAAGTGCTAGTGTGCACTTGTCTTTATTTATTTTGTTATCATTACTTCAAGAGGAATTTTTGGAAAGGATCAACACTATATCAAGTTTCATATTGAAAAAAATTAGATGACTTCATTCCCAATAGACTAGACAATGAAAATTGGTTTGGCTTCTCAAGCATATTAGGCATGCTTCCCTATGAGTAGCTAGAAATGCTGGCCAATTTTGGCCCACATAAAAAAAATGCTTGGATTTAGTTTTATAATATATAGTAGGTATTGATGTAGAAAAATAAAAAAAATTGTTGATTGGTCAAAAGATCAAAGAGCTTGAGCAAATTTCTGGATGGAATGAGTGCACCAAAAGGATCATGCAATTTGTAAATCTTTTGAAACACTTTAAGTTAACTTAAAGTGTAAAATTTTCAATTTATAAAGGATAGATCCAAAGTTTCAAAGACCCTATGTGGTGTCAATAGTGCTTTTAATTAGTATGTAAATGCATGTTATTCATTTGGTTCTTCATCGTGTTCATCTAGACATTTTGGGTCTAGTGGTAGAAATTATGAGTAGGTAGTTTATTGACATTATCATTGCCACATATAGATGAGTCAGGAATAATTAGTCATATGGTTTTGATCACATCATTCCCAAGTTGATACATGATAAATTTCATGACATGTGTCTAACTTCAGCAAAAATTATTGAGGTCTAAAGTTGGCCTCTAAGATAAAATTTGCTAAGTTTCCATACTTAGCCAATTTACAAAGGAGCTCAAATAAATCTCAATGGGTAGTTTGATGATGCTATATATTACACATGTGTTAGAATCAAGATAAAATGATCACGTGGGTCTATGTATATTTTTACCAAGTTGATATGTGCTAAGTTGTAGGTCATGTAATGAAGCACAACAAAAGATATACATGTGCAAAGTTAGGCCCCTAGGTAGTTTGATAGTGTTTTCCCATACTTAGCCAAATTAACTAGACCATCATCAGGGTGTCATGTAGGATTTCATAGGTGAGCTCACTTGAATTTTTTTAAAATGTACTTAGAATTCTCATATAAATAGTGGATCAAGTGGGCACATTCCTTTTAATATTAGGAACATCTCCAACAAATGTGGTCCCTCCATGATTTTTGCACTTCAAGAAATAAATCTTTAAAGTTGGTCAAATAATGGGGTACATTCATGTAGATGTAAACTTTAAGCCATTGAAAAATTCCATTGGAACTCAAATTTGACAATCTATGGGATGTCAAATAAGTCTATATAGATGTACAATGATGTTCACATGGACGTCAATTTTGAGACCCGATAAATAGTTGTTTATTTTCAAACTAAAGTAGATCCAATGATTGGCACTCATTCATACTAAGGGAGATAAATGGAGTGAGATGAGTCAAAATTTCAAAGAGATTGAGAATACACCATGTGGTGTAAGCATGTAAAGTAGATAGACTGATAGTGGAACTTGAAGGCAAATGTGGGACTACCAAGTGGCACTAGCTCAAATAAGGTTAAAAAATCAAGGGAAAAATTGATGGTTCTCACTCAATCATATGGATCAATATAAATAAAGTGATATGGATCAAAATTTCAAATAGGTTGAGTCGTGATCAATAACCAATAAGTGAAGGATCAATCTTAGAACATTTTTATGAAGTTTGATAGGGTAGTCTTCAACCCAAACAAGGTAAAAAACAAAGGAACCAAGTCTAGACATGAACCACATTGAACCAAATAGACATTTAAAGGATCATGCTCTACCATTAGAGAGTCATAGAGACATAATAGGTCTTTTATACCTAGTATATAGATCAAATTTCAATTACTAGTTGTCAAAAAGAGACCTATACATATATATAGCTCTCAATTTTCCCAAGGTTTAAAGGTAGAATAGGTTTATTTAAACCTAAATACAGTCTAGGATCCAAGATATGTAGCCTATAAGTTTTCATAGATATATTAGTTATAAAAAAACTAATAACTTAGAATGGTTTTCAATCTACAGTTAATATATGTCTGGGTTGGATTAGGTGCAGATATAAATAAGATATGGAAGAGTGTCTTATCTTCCAAGATGGCCACATCCTCAACAAGCAGGTATAAATTACCACTCAAGTATAATTAGTCATGGCTCTATCAGACCCATGAACATGAGGATTTTTTTCATCATAATGATACTAAGTGGAAGATGAAAAGTGGAGAGTGGCATCCAAAATCAAAGGAAAGGAAGATCTAGTGGTTGGAGAGGTAGTTAGAATATTCAATGCTGATGAAAGTCCTTAGAGATATTTTGTCATTGAAAGAATCATTACTCATCATGTAAAACAAGTTATTATATTCTAGTGGATCTCTTAGCCAATGAAAATAATGTAAATACTACTGGATAAAATGTAAACTAACTGATTGATGATGGATTAGTACTGATTAGAGTGAAAGGTGATGGCTCATTTAATGATCATGAACAATGTTCTCCCCCCTTCTCTCTCTCTCTTCCCTTACTCTATATTATCCATTCTTTCCATTATAAATCTCTCTCTCTCTGATTATCAAAATGACTCTTGATTTTTAAGAGTTGGGAAACTCTATGATATATTACAAAATATGCTCATCTTGATTAAGCTTGACTCTAACAAGCATTTGTAAGAAATAACTCTTGATGCAATATGAGGCTTTTTTTCCCTATCTATTACCTTAGATCTGTGTTGAGTTAGTTGTGCACTATGGTATTGTGTGAAGGATAATCTTCCTCATCCATGGTACTCCTTTTTTTACCTTGTTTAAGGTGTTTTAAGCTATTTTCAAGTCTATATTAGTGTTATTTTGCCATTGATGTAATATTTTAGTGAGCCCTAGAACTCTTTTTTTGCATTCATTTCTTCTTGAACTTATTCTATGAAATAGTTATGCAATCAATTGGATTTAGAGATTATGTGAGCTAGCATTATCTTCTACAGATCTAGTTTGTATTCAATATTATGGGAGTTTCCCATTTTTATGTGGTGCATTACCTGGTTAACTTTCTTAAGATCCCTTATCTTCTTTCTAACTATTTTACGTGTGAAGCATTAGCTTAGGTGAGCATCAAAGAGGAATCTAGCCTACTTTGGAGGTTTATCCCCAACATAGGTGACCCAAATCCTAGAGTTGTTCCCATTGTATAGCTCAAGTTGGAGAGGGCCTAAAGAACCCTCTTCTAAGGGTGAAAATTTGAGCAGTAACAATACCTACATATACCAAATGGGCCTAAGGAAAATGTATTTCTCCATCCTAGGGTAATTATGTCATCTCAAATTATGCAACTAAATGACTTTAATTAGAAAATTGATTAAAATTATTGACAATGGATGCATTTGATATAAAATATTTAGACTTGGACTATGAATGTTATAATGTTTTAGAATTAAAATTGGAAGAATTTTATATTTTACTCAATGTGCAATATATTTTTGTTTTATCAAATTTAGCATAAAAAGATCCTAGATGATAATAATGTCGTGAAAAATTAGAAGAATAATATAAAAAAATAATAAAATTCATTGGTTTAGAACTATTATATTCTATAAACTTAGTAAAAATATCAAAATTTAATGAGAAAAAAATAGTTAGTTGGAAACTATATTTGTGGGAGGAATCGAGGGCTGAAACTTATTGTGCATGGATGTCTGATGAATAGAATCAAGAACTAAATCTAGGACTGGATAAAGTCACTAGGAACATGCCACTAAAGGTGTGACATTCTTACCCAATTTGGGTCACTCCTATCCACTTAGAGTGAGGGAATAAGGGTCTTTATATTCATTGTGTCTTCATTTGTTGAGCCTATATCTGGTGCAAGTGTTTATAATCACTTTACAGACCACTATGTGAATAATTTTCCTTAAAAATCATATCTCTTTGACATGTGAAGACCAATACAAATCAATGTGTAAAAAGGGGTCAATATTTGAATTTTGGAAATACCTCAACACCCCATGTGCTAATCATTACCTACATACCAATACTCTAAAGAGGGATCATACTTCATGTAGTTTTCCCATGCTACATTGGTGTATGAAAAATTGGTGAAATATACTAGATGATGGTGAAATATTGATGTGATTAAGTGCCTTAAATGTGACTTATGACCTATAAAATGTATTGAAACTTGAGATATAGGATACTAGGATTGTATGTAATGGAAATTGGGAGAAATGATTATTTTACTATCAATCAGTAATCATGATTTTGGTGTTTTTCGATGAGTAAGAATATTATGTGTAAAATAGTTTGAAAAGTGTTTATATAATCATATGTTTGAAATTCCTTCAAACAGATATCATTAGGGGCCTAGTATGACCTTATTATAGCTTTTGATTTTACATATTAGTTGTTATTTTATGGGAATATATGGGAGGGGGCAAGGACACTAGAGCAATGCACTATAGTCCCCTAGGGTGATTTTGTCCGATGAATGATTTGATCCCACTTAGTGTTATACAAGGCCTAAAATATGTATAATGTTGATAATAATAGGTATGAGTATTTTTAAAATCATTTATCAACTTAAAGGAGTGTACAAGGTAACTGGAAGTGATTAAAAGGGGCCTTGAGATAGGTATAGAGTTAAGTGTGTAAAAGAGTGGTCACAAGTGAAAATTTTTAGTTTAGATATTAATTTTCATGTCTACATCCTCCCTTATTATATTAATGTAGAAAAGTGAATGTACTAGAGTAAAATGAAAAAGAGTACATACCTAAACTTACCTATGAAGTAGATTCCTAGATGTAGGCCACAATGATAAATTGTTCTCTAAGAAAAAATCAAATGGAACATATGTAATATTAGTATTTAATTAATATGAATATCAAAAATTAAAATACAAGAAATTATAGAGTGATAAGGAATGAGTAGACCTGATTGGATATGTGAATTTTTTTTTTCCTGGTGTACAAACTAGTAACTATGGTTGGTTATATACTTATAGTTTCATTAACATTGAAAACTTGGATTGGATTGTGTATGCCCTAATTATCATTGATATGTGGGTTTGATTAATAACTCAAGGTGTGCTTGAATCCATCATCATATATCTAAAGTAGTGAAGTGATTTGGAATCCATATATGAATCACAATAGATATTTATGGTGCAAATATCAAACCAACCACTAAATATGAATAAGGTTCAAATTTTAGTGACATGAATTTTCCATTCCATATCTAAGACTAGTGAAAAAACTAAGCAATGAGTAATTAATGTGCCATGAACATGCCCCCAATTTATATATTGTGTGCATAGATTATAAAACTGAGTAAATAAACTATAATTATGAGTAAACTTATGTGTTAACTTTGAATAACATGCCATACATGATTCCCCCCAAACTAATAAAATATAAGACAAAACTAAGTAATTCTATAACTAAGACTATGAAACTGGTGTTTACTAATATGATCAAATTATGGTTCTAACAAATTATGCAAATTTTTTTTAAGAATTTGGACAACAATGTTGGGAAGGACACTATAACATCACTCTCTTTTTCAATGTGGTTATCCTACCCAAAGTGACCTTAGATTTTCATTATGAACCTAAAATTGTGACAATTATGTAATAATTATTAAATCATGTATATGTATTGATCTTGGAAGTCTAGTCTCTAAGATAAAACTCTATGAATTCCCCCTCTTTTGAGGTAAGTTGTTGATATTGCACAAGAACATAGATAAAAATAAATATTTATGCAGTAGGTTAATGTGATTTAAAACATAAATTTAAGTAATTTTGACAACATGGGAAATCATGGAATCACCATATATGCAAATTAATAATATTAATAATATAAGTGCATGTGTAAATAAGTATTCACAGTAAGTGTGTCTCAATATGTCTAATAATGAATCACATAAATAATTGATCAACTAAGTATATAAAATTGATTATAACTACTTATGAGTAATACATTATATCCATCATGGAATTATAAGGGATAAGTAGATGCATGATGTCCATCATGACATCTAAATATGAGCAAAGAAGCAATCAAGGTGTCATGGCATTGATGCACACAATAAAAGAGTACACACATAACACACAAAACACATAATATAAGGCCAAGGGGGAACATACAATGAACATGTTCAAATGCCACTCACTAAAATCTAAATCACCTACAAGTACATCTTTAAATTCCCTCACATGCATAGAAGTAAATAATGGAGGCTTATATCCACAAAGAAGGACATGTTCAAATGTTCACACACACAAATGGAAGACACACATAAGGAAATGTTCAAATTTTCTTACATACATACAATAAAAGATATGAAGTATTAGAACCACTTATAAATGACATATTCAAATGTCCTCAAAGAAAACATAGAATGCATACAATAGATGAAGCCTAGAAAACAATATGAAAAGTTTACATGATTAGGAAAGTTGATCAACAAAAGTTAAGTTTTGACCTGAGTATATTTAGTAACTGAGATAGATATTAGTGTATCAAAATGTTAATGAGTGATTAATATCAAAATATATAATGATATGTAAATATTGAAGCTGAGTAAGATAATGTGGGAAAAGAAGGATAAAACCTATGTATATAATGCCCCTAGTGAGTTAATTAATTAATGTACATGTTTTAGGATGCCTATGTGTATTTTGGAAGTCAATGATCATAATTTGAGCTCATTGGATCAACAATAGGGTAAGAGACACTAGATTAGTATGATCCTAACCACCACAATGCTCATGTCTAAATGAAAATTTTGAGTGTGTAATATTAGAATTACCTACAAATTAATATATAAATTGTGTTGTCTAATTGTTAATTACTCACGTATATTGGTGAAGCATGTAGGATATATAATTTACTAAAATATGTATTGAATAGCTAAGGATAACTAAATTAATGAATGATAAAGTACATATAAGCATGAATAAGTATTTTTTTTGTTATTTTTTGGAATATTTTTTTATTCTTTTATTTTTTCATATATATGTAAAGAGCTTGTATGAAGGGAAAGAGATACAATAATTGATGATTCCTAGAAGGGACTCATAATTAGCTAGCCTTGTGTTAAGAAAAGGAATGGTGACCTTTCATGAAAGGAAAGTGGTATGTTTCAGTTACTATACTAATCTTAATGGAGAATCTAAATATGGAATATGAAAAGTGTTATAACTATCACTTCCATTGTAATGATCTATAACATACTATCTCTAGCTTTGATCATGATGAACTATGGAAATTTTTGGTACCCATCCTAAAGTATGTGAATTTGGTGCTAGTGTATTATGTGAAGGAACCCTAATACTCTATAATATCAATAAAATATGTTTATAAGTAGATAATGGATATTTAGAATTTGTGAAAAATCTTTGTTGAAGGGGCCTCTTGAGGATATGCCTTCGTGGAAGTGTAGATCTCTGTTGTAAAAAAATATGAGCAAGGTACACCTTTTTAGGTGGCTAAACTAAAGGATACTATGTGGTAACTAAATATGTATGTGATAGAGGGTACTCATAATGGATACCCAAAACTATAATGACCTCATTAAAATTTATGAATTTCAAGCATTTGTGGACTGTATTAAGAATTTCATGAATATACTGGATCTAGGTGAATCCTAATAACATATGAAAAATGCTTGTACTAGGTACACTTATGAATCTAGTGGACAAAATATATAAGACCATCTTATAATGGTAATGTAATATCACCAATATAACTTTGGATGTGACCATTGAATACTTTTAGAACTATGGAGGTGGGAATAATATTAAGATCTATGTATCTAAGATGATAAAGAAGTGTGTTAGTAAACATATTCACACTTGAACCGTTATCAACCATAAAACTCTCAATATGTTAGTGATCAATGTGAAAATGAAAAAAAAAATGGGTGTAAATCTAAGTCATCATGGATTATCTCATGATATATAAATGTGATGAGTGAACTAGGTGAAATTGAAGTATGATAAACACCTATGATATCATCTAAAGGGTGTTTTTCCTCTACATGGGAATGGTAATAAACTAGTGGAGGGTGTGTAATATATTCATAGTTCACACTTGATTTATTTATTATATCATTAGCTATATGGTTGGGAAAAGGATCACTAAATGTTTTCATTTCCTTAATTTCACATGGTTTTACTATTTTACTCTATATGGGTGTTCCCACATCAAATATGTTTGCATCTATCAAATATTGAATATTATATCATAAATGATGCATCTATTAGTAGTATGGACTAGTACTATGTGATAATATTAAATTGATTCTAGTCAAAACCTTTTGGAAGAGGCTAATTCACATCAACTTATTTAATTGGAGGGAAAGATATGACATTTCAATCCAATTATGTTTTGAGAACCTTATATGGAGCTTCTGGTAGATTAATAAACTATCTCTTTGGAGGAGCTAATAAGATAATATGTGGATTAGGGTCTAAAATTTCATGCACTATTGATGTTTGATCATTTTTATTATTGATTTACCTTACCCTGTATGGTGGCTTACTTGAAATTTTGGTATTAGCATCAAAATTGGTTTTATACTTAAGGTTGTTCATTTACAATAACTTAGCTTCTCTTGCCTTTACTATATGGCACATATATGTGAATGAGTTAAAATTATTGAAAATAATGGATTCATTCAAATATAAAAGTAGAATCTGATTAAATACATGCTATAATTACTTTTCTTCATAGGATTTATCATTTTTGATAGCATGGTATTGTATCTTGAAACATATTCTATGATAGGCTCATTAAATTTATATGTGAGTAGTGTAATTTGAGCATATGAAACTTTCTGACTAATGTTGATTGAAAATTTTACTATAAACATATTGTCTAATGTATTTAATGAATGCACTAATTAGTGTGGTAAATCATAAAAATATTTCAATGTATAATACTTGATACTCCTTGGGAATAAATTAGTCAATAATCTATCATTGGATAGATAATACAAACATTCTACATGAAATCATCTAAGATGTTGTTCCAGTTCACCCTCTCCATAATATAATGAAATATTTGGTGTCACAAAACTTATACGTAGAGGATATATTGATATATTTTGTGTTAATTGAGTGTGTAATATAACATGAGAATTGAGTACCTAATTAGGTTTAAAATAACATTGCTCTAAATGTAACACCTTTGTTTGTAGAGATTGAATCTATTACCTAAGAGATTATACATTAGGAGAAAATGAATGTGTGTTAACCAAAGGTGGTGTTATTGATGATGGATTAAGGATTGGTATGGTAATCTATTGAATCCTTTAATTTTCCACCATTGTCTTAGGTGGTACAAAATTTGTATTCAATGGAGTAGTAGGGTTATAAGTCTCAGATTATTATCCATCAAATGATTTCTTAATTTCATCTCTAATAATTTTGATAAAATCATCTTTCATATCCTTATTATTTGAGATAAAACCTTGTAATGGTTTCCTACATGTGTCATCAAATATATTTCCTTGTTTTACCATTATGGATTGATTAAATAAAAATTTAAAATATTCAACTTGGGAACAACATGGTTTGCTACTATGGCCAAATTAGGAAAAAAACAATTTTTCTGAATGTGAATTCTTAAAAAACTAAAATGATGGAATATTACAAGTATTATAGAATTTAATAGATCTAAAAATTCTAAAATATCTAGTGGAAATAACAATAAGAAGGCTAAAAACCCTAAAAACATATATGGGTAGGGTTTGGCCACATTTGAATAATAAATCAGATTCACCAATATGTTTTAATCAATTTTGGGTTAACAAGATCCTCCAGATAATATTACTATGCAAAATTAGTAGAATTATACATAGCAATAATAACATTCACTTATTTGGAACTACTACATTCTCTAAACTTACTAAAAATAGAAAAGTGTTATTATTTTCACTAAATATTACACCCTAAAGGATGTTTTTCAAGCCTACTATAAGATTTGGTTAACATTGGAATACCTCTAGGCTTGTGGGTTGCCTATGGTAGAGGTATCCCTCTAGGTTTAAGGGATAGCTCCCTAGATTGATCCTTAAGTGCTTATACCTACACTAAATATTTCCTCAAATGAAAATGGATAGAAGGAGACATGAAAGTAATCTAATCTAAGGGGGTGATACATCATAAATATACCCACTGGACTACCATACCATTTCATTATGAAGCATGACTTACAACACTAGTCTTAGAATCTTGAATTGCTCTAACATTAGTATTTCAAACATGGTGGTGATATGCATGAAAATAATGAAGTTAAGTGGAAAAAATACTATTTTTAAACACTAAGGATAATTTTACACTTCAAAATAGACCCATAAACTTGAAAAGACTTCATGTGACCTATAAGAGTAGAAATAACTTGCATAAAACATGGAAAGATTGAGATAAAGCAAGGATAGATATCAATCACTTGAATTTTCACTATACATCACTTCAAATACATAGACATGATAGTTTATAAACTAAAAACTAGATTACATATCTTATTTCAAATGAAAATTATAATATCAAACTAGTAGGGCTTCACCATACTAGGTGTGGAATTAGAATACAAGAGCCAAAGTAGATTGCATTTATAGAGTGTGAGAAGAGAGAGAAGAAGGTGGATCTCAAGAGTAATGTTATCAAGGTAATGAATACTAGTTAAATTTTATGAGAATGAAGTGGAGAATAGTTTTTTGGAAGGTCATCTTGGACAATTGTCTATTTGAAGCATCAAACTATCCAAAACTAGCATAAAGATCTCTTAGTTGCCTTCTTGAAACTGTCTTCATCATGAATCATCTTTTGACTGATCAAAAATAGACTAGGAGAGTTGACACATGTGCACTATATTATGGGGATTATAAAAACAACATAATATTAATCATATGTGTCCCTATCTCATATCCTTCTTCTAAACACTTAGAATCACCATCTACAATCATTCATTACTTTTTTAGGGCCCATTATTCACATTTATCATCCAAATGATCTTTAGTTTCTCAATAAAATCCAAGGAATAGGTGTTAGGAACCATTTATAGAGTCCCCTTGCCTTCTATTCTATTAATTAGACCTTAAAAGGACCCTCAATTAGACTTCTCATCTTTTTAAAAGGTAATCAGTCTTTATTTTCACTATCTACCAAAGATAGCCTAAGATTAATCAGTTATCAGAGATGTTTCCATGCCTATATTATGTCATAAATGGACATATGGAGTTATAATAGGTCCAAATTGACCCCCTCTAATGGATCTCATTTTGTAAATCTCCTATGCACCTCAAAAACACATAAAAACTTACAAGAAACCCTATTTTCACCCTGTCTATACAATTTAGACCAAATATGTAGGAAGGAGAATGGGAGAGTCTTAGACAAGTTTATAAAAATTTATAGGCCAAACTATTCCCTCTGAGTGTATCTCCATCAATATTTATTTCATCAGGTCAAAATTAAGGGTTTAGGAAGGTCTTATAAGGTTTGGACTCTTAAGGATTGTTTATAAAATCTTGACATCCAACCTCCCAAAAAATTCCACAAATTTTAAGCTAAATAAATTCACAAATTTACCCAACTCCTTGGGTCACCATGCAATATGTCTGTACAAGTGTGATTGCTTGAAATTGGTCTCTCGAGCTTGAGAGTGAAGTCTAGGTACCGTGATGTGTTTTTAGGAAAGAAATGAACTTCATATGAATCCATATACATACCAATGGATAAAAATAGTATAATACCTTCACCTAAAAGTTATAAAATTAATTTTAAATTTCATCTTGCCTTAGACATGAAATTGAGCCTTATTAGGGCTTAGGTCTAGTCCTAAGCCTAATAGTCATGATTGTGATTAAAAAAATAAAACCTCTTCTAGTTTTAAATATTATCTAAAAAGTATTATAAACATTTTTTCATGTTAAACACAAATTTATACACCCTTTTGAGGTTATCCAAGAATTCTCATGTTGTCCTCCTACCATTTACTTACGAGGCGTACAGTCATGTCTATTTTTGAGTGCCTTATGTTTGAGATAAAATAAAGGGTATCTCCCCTATTTTTATTGTAAAAATAGGACCATGTAAGTATATAATTTGTCATAAATACCTTTTGTATCAAATTTTATTTTTGGTTTACTCCTCTAAAGTCTTCAACATCCCTAATTCATAAATTGGCTTCTCAACTTAGTGACTGTCTATAAGCTTAGGGTATGACTATGTCTAAACTTAAAAACCTTGGTGTTTTATCTATTTAATTAATATAATATAATAATTAAAATTTATTCCATCACTATAGGGATAGTATCCACATTATCAAATCCCAACCTCTGTGCCAATTCTATCGAAGTTCACACTTTTCACTAACCTAAACTAGTCCATGGATTGTGTTGAATGTAGGTGTATATTATCAAGAAAGATGAGATTCCTATAGGATTTTGTGATAATTATTTTTAATGTATATATATTTATTTAATTTATCAAGATCATATTAATAATTTACCATATCCATATCATGCCTTAGGTCATGCCAACATCTAAAATGTCATGTTCCCCATACACTGTCATTCTATAGTCATACTGTAGGTGACATTTTGAGAGAAATAGAGACACTTGTAGGTGCTTACCTATGTCCAAACATTGTTTTCAAACCCATTTTATTTTTATCCATTATAATTAGGTTAGTTACTACTTTCATGAACAACTATGACCATGTAGACTATGCTCTAGATTGCCATTACCAATACACCATGTGTTTGTAGACTAATTGTAGATACTTACCCTAGGAAAAGATATTCTTGTAGATGTTCATAGGACATGAGCATTTAAAATTAACCTATTTATTTGATCCTAGGGTGATATTATCATGTTTGACTAAAAAATTGGTCATTTGTCTTGAAGTTTTGCCTCCATTATGTCATATTGCATTTAAAGGTCACTTGGGTTTAAAAAGTATTGTAGATGATTGGCAATATATAGTGAAGTTTTTCTTGAAATGGAAACCAATCTACATTAACTCCTCATGGAAAATCAGTCTATATTCTAAATCAAGTCATTTCCCTCATGGTTGGGATATATTATGGATATGCTTAGACTTATCTATACCTCATGTCACCCTACTATGGAAAGGTTAAGTATGTGAGATAATTGTGATTCAAAGAGATTAAGGTAACCTATCTCTCTTGCAACTTTATTGGTGACGGACATGGTTCTCAAGTATTCCTTATGGAGTGATGGATTTACCACTACCTCAATGATATTTTCCATGATCTAAAACTTCAATGAAGGTTTTAACTAGGTCTTAACAACTTCACTTAAATGCTTTAAGCCCTCTATGGAAGCTACCTATAAGCGGACATAATTCTCAAAACTACATATATTAGAGAATTGGTTGTCTCAACCAATCTCAAACCATTTGAATAGTTCCAACTTGATTTTTCACACTTTATGATACTTCTTAACACCCTTAAATATCTTCATACCATTATCATGACTATTCAAATCTCTTTTTCACTTGACTATAGGTGACTACTATAAGGGAAACTAAGTATGTATGTGATTATGTTATTCCAACCATATAGAGAAATCATTAGGTCACACATTTATAAGAATGATTGGTCACATATTTTTTTATAGGTGATAAATAACATCACATTTGATTTCAATACCAAAACAAGAATAAGAAACCTCTACAACTGGTGAAAATAATTATCTACAGACCTTAGTAGAGTCCTAGCAAATTGAGATAGTTCATGCTAGTTATTTGACTTTCATAAGTGAAAATAAGATAATAAAATTTTGAGAAAGGTATTCAAACTCTCCAAAGTCATGTATAAAACCTATATTTTTTATACCAATCCAAACAAAGAAGGAAACTAAAGGGTATGGGAATGAACAAACAAAAAAGAGTCATTATCACTCTAAGCAATGGTTCATGAAACTCAAGAAACCAAAATTGAGACTCTTTCTATGAAATTGGTATAGACAAAGACTATTTTCCTCTTTCAAGATAATTTTATCCAACTCACCTCCTATTGTCCATACTATGCAAAGACTAATTGACCATTTTTCATTCAAAGGAGAGCAATGTAGAGGTAAAATAGTTTTTTTTTCTACTTTTAAGTCTGGAAAAGCCTTTCAAGCATATAAATGAGTTTTGGGGAGTTGAATAGATAATATTTAAGTCACCACATATGCCAATACTATCTTATAGTCCATAAAACTACCCAAACTCTCTTTTTTTATAGTTAAGCTTCTTCTTATACATTTAAACCTATAATTTTTTAGATCAAAATAGTTTATATGACACCTAACTAACACAAGAACATTGAATGACATCTTGACACACTTGTTTCCATATGAAACTTATAAAAGTTCAATAAATGACCTTATGTGACATATAATGACACTAAGACTAATGAAAAATCTAAAACATAATGTTGACCCTATTAAGTTCATGGGACAAATAAAATAACCTAGTAGACACCTATATCAAGTTTTTAGCTGTAGTGGGTAGACCTAATTTGACTTGTGGTCAAATTAGTCAATAGTTATAAAAAGATACTTATCTAGAAATTGTAATTATGGGAAAAATCAGAGGCTAAACCTTATTATACAAGGATGTATTATGTTTGGAATCAAGAATCAAGAAATGGATCTAGAAATACATAACAGCATTGGGAATAGGACACTATCGAGATGGTGTTATTATATAATATGGGGTAATATTATCCACTTATAGTGAGGGAATCAGGGTTTCTAAGATTTATATCTTCATTTTTAGAGATTGTATTTGGTATAGGAGCTTACGATCACTTGTAGGGACCACTATGTGATTTATTTTCCTTCAAAACCCTAGCTCTTTGACATGTGAAGACAAACATAAATCAAGGCAGAAATGGGTCATCAATTTAATTTAGGTGATACCTCAACACCCCATGTGATGAGTATTGACTACATACTAATACTCTAGAGATAGATCAAACTTCATGTAGTTATACCATGTTATAGTGGTGTGTAAATAACTGGCTAAATATGCTAGATGTTGGTGCAATATTAATGTGATTAAGTCACTTAAATATGAATTATGACCTATAAAAAGTATTCAAACTTGAGCTCTAGGATACTATGGTTTTATGAAATTAGAATAGGGAGAATCAAGCACTTTGTTCTTAATATGCATTACAATTCTGGTGTTTTTTGATATGTAAGCCTCTTGTGTGTAAAATTGTTTGAAAAGTATTTATATGGTCAGATATTTTAAATTAATTTTAATGGTGCTCATTAAGGACATAGGTCAACCTTCATATATATGTTTATTTTGAAAATTATCCATTATGTTGTGGGAAAATAGGATAAGGGGAAAACACAATAAAGTGGTATGTTATAGTTCCCTAGGGCACTTTTTTCCAATGGGTGATTTGATCATGCTCAGTGTTTGGTAGGGCATAAAATATGTCTAAGGTTGATAATAATAGGGATGAGTAAATTTGGGGATTTTTTTATCATCTTAGAGGAGTGTGCAAGGTGGTAAAAAGTGATCAAAAGGGTACCTAAAATAGGTATACAGATAAGTGTGTAAAATATTGGCTACAAGCACATGGTTTTAGCTTAAATGTTAATTTATGTGTTTATAACTTTATACATATATCAAATTGAGTAATAATGTGTGGCCTTGATGTGCTTGTACATGATAATATTTTGAATAAATTTACTAACTTAATTTATGAAACACACTAGAGAGTTTTTGTGAAACATGTCAGTTTGAAAAAGTGACTATTGGAGAACAAAAGACAAGGATGCATTAGGGGATAAGACTATGGTTCTACTCTGTTTCACTAGTGTGGATTTGTATAAGAATAAATACTATTGTGGTAGGTATAAAAGAAGCCTATGGGCTGAATAGTAATGAATGTAGCTAAAATAGGGATGTTTTTATGATATTTAGAGTGCTTACAAGACAATGGAGGCTCTCTTATAAATTATGAGTTAGTGATATGGTGAGTAGACCAAGGTTAAAGATTTCAAGAATAAATAGTTTCAAAAAATTAATGATTAAATTTATGTGACTATATTTTTTATCACTTTATTCTAGTGATGCACAAAGTGAAATTACTAGAGTAAAATATATTTGAACTTGAATGTGTATGCATGCTTTGGATTTAGATGTAAAGATTGACTATGCAAGATGTTTGAATTAACTAAACCTAAAAAAATGACATGAAAATTAACATTTTATCATATTAAAAACTTTAAACTTTCTATTTATAATTTTAAAAGGGAGCAAGGAAAGTATACACATAACAAAAGAGTATACAATATAATTTCCCAATAACTTGGAGATAAAAAAGTGTATTTCCCTGTGTTGGAAATTTTTGAGAAGTGTTGAACTATGAGGAATCAAGAGTGATCAATCCCTAATTTTAAAACCATTGAATAATATTGAGTTATAAATATTTTATGATCCAATCTCATTTTACTATAGAAAGTACTTTGTAAAATATTTGAAGGGGTAGAACCACAAACTGTTGCTTACAACATGTGTTAAAATTGAAACCATAGACATTTAGTGTTAATAGAATTTGATGTGGCCCACTTTCAACATTGATATGAATTACACCATTATAGATAGACCTATATTCTATTTAAAACTTCACAAATTTGAATCTAAAAACTTGAGAATTTTGAAAATGCCATTGTAAAAATGTGATTATTAATGAACATCATGACCCCAATGTTTGTGTAGCTTTTATTCATAGCAATATAGCATGAATGGTTAAGATATGTAGGAATTTACATGTTTCTCAATGGGGAAGATGCTAAATGTTCTAATGTAAAAATTAGCAATAAGAGATCATTGAAGTGCCATAGGGTGTAAGTTATGTAATAATATGAAAGTGGATTGCCATAAAGATAAGATTTTTTTATTGTTTGAAATAGTTTTAAAATTAAGAGGGTAAGTAACTAGATTTAAAAATAAATCCAAGGGTTAGAATAATTTTTGGATAAGGGATATAAAAAATAACAAGTAAAAATCAAAGAGACTGTGTATAAGGAATGTATAATTAACTAATGAAGAGACTCAACCCAACTAGTGTACTGGGATGAATTAGAGAGCTCTTACCAACTAAGGATCTCATCAAGAGGATGCACATATGTATTCCCAATTATATTGTATGAATGATATAATTCTTGTGATGAATAAGTGCCAATTTTAGATGTCTCTGAATCTAACTAGAAACAATATGTTTTAATATACCACTTTGAATCACTATTCATATTCTCATGTAAAACTATATCCTCATGTGTAGGAGAAGAATATGTAACAACATGTACCTATATTTGAGGTTAATCTCTCTAAATATCCTATTTTTCCTTAGGAGATGAAACCCTCTTTATGTGTCATTTATTTCTTAGGACAATGTACCATACTCTATGAAGCAATTTGAATATGATCATGTGTAACTGTATCATGCTCATAAGTAGACAGAGAAAAAAATTATTGAATATTTTCATGCTCTATAATATGCTCATGATCAATAATATATGAAGAAACTATAATTTGTTTTGGAAGTTATAGATCATGCTCTTGAATAGTTTGATAAACTATTTCATTACCATGTTACTCAATAACTATACCATGTAACTATTCTATACAATAAGTAAACATAATTTTATCCAAAGGATATTCATATAGGATTCCTTGAATTTTGACCACTTAATTATCATGAATATATATGATACATTTATGAAGTATATAATGTATTGATATAATATTTTAATCTAAGGTCATCCTAGTAGCATATCAAATACCTCTATCTTGGGGGAACTAAGAATAGAGTAGGCCCTATGAGAGGGAACACTTTTAAAGGTAACACTATATGCCCAAGAGTGTCTTATGTATGACTATCAAATTATTTTAAAACTATAGAAGAATCTTGTAAATATTCTTTTGTATAACCAAGAGAATAAAGGAGTGTTATGGTGCACACATTTTTTCTTGATCCATTATCTATCAGGACAATATGAACAGATTACTTTTTAATATATGTTCAAATAAAAAAATGTATGTCTATCTGAATAATCATCAACAATTTAATATCATTGAATGTGATCATAATATATAATTCTTGTTGATTATAATTGTACCAATAATTTTATCAAATGGATTTCAATATTTAGAATGAGGAGATGAAAATTATATACATAATTTACTTCAAAATTATCCTTTTTATGTGCTTCATAATTTGGAAAAGGATTTTTATACATTTTAATCTTTGTATTGTCATTTTATCATGACTTATCCTCTTCAATAGGTGTACCAATATCAATGATATTCTCATAAATGAGATATTGAATCTTATTCTTAATATTAAAACATATATTTATAGAATGCCTAATGCATCTATGATAATCACAATATGCATTTCCATCAAAATTTATAGATTGCGGTCTAGACATATCTTTCTCCATTGGTGGATGAAGAGTTATTATCTTACATTCTAGGATTTTTTGTAAATAAAAATTATGAGGTTATGGTAACTTTGAAAATTTTATCCTTAGTGGAGCTTGTAATTGAAGCTTTTGATGTGGTTGTGAGTTAACATTAACTGTGACTTTTTATTCATTTTTACTTTCAGTTGACTTGATTTTATAATTTGGCTTGCTTTTAAACTTGAAATTTTAAGTATAAAGAAATTTTGAAATATATTTAATCTTGTTCAAAGTATTCAACTTGACCTCTCTCTCTCTTTGACTATATGGCATAATTCATCAAAGGATTTAAACTTATTAAACATAATGAAATATTGAAGAGGAGAGAAAACTTTGTGTAAAAATATCTTGAATCTCCATATCAAACATTTGATTTATGCTTTTTGAAAGCATGGTCTTATACTTTAGAACATATTCATTGATTATTTCATTATACCCTTGTTTTATCATTGAAATTTGAGTATATGATAACTTTCAACAATGTTGATATAAAAGTGTGTGAAAAACTAATATACAAAAGGATTGAAAGCTATTACTAATTGTAAAAATATTTTTTAATAATTTATCATTATATTCATAGTCTAGACAAGTTGCATGGAATAAACACAAATAATATTCAAGATCACCTTTTCCTTTTTAAAGAGGAAGTTTGGGAGCTATAAACCTAACTAGTAATGGATAAGATGCAATTTCAAATGCCAAAGGGTTACATAACAAGGAACATGAGTCCATTAAATGGATATCATGATAAATAAATTGATAAATGTGAGTCAAATTAGCTTGCAATGTAATGATTATATTCTCTAATGTAGAATTCTAAAAGTTAATTGGGGGAGTCTAAGTAACATGAGCAGACATAGCCATGGATAAATATTGGAAACCAAGTGGCATTCCAAAACCAAGAGATTATGATATGGAAATATAAATTGGAATATATTAAATAGTAGAAGTAAAAAAAATTGAAGAGTTATCTTGGGTACCCTTCTTGTGCTCATCTCTAGCCACATATAATAATGCATAATTTTTTTTGAGATTATTATGAAGATATTTCATGAATTTTTCATCATCACTTGTATCATTGGACTCTTATTGATGTTGTATTTTTAAATAACAACCTTGATTCACTCTTTATTATGGTGCAAAGTAAGTGATGGAAGATTTCCTAAAGTTTCCAATTCGATACAATTTTTGATATATAATTTATCTTTCTCCAAAGTCTTATCAGATCGAATATTAGAAAAATAAGTAGTAGTTGTGAACAAAGTAATAGTTTTGAAAATGATTTTAGAATATGGATTGAATTTACTTAGTCCTTGAGTGGTGGACATAACATTATACCCAGGACCTATTTTCCTCTTTTAGTACAAAGAGAAATGGGATGGGTAATTTCTTAAGCATACTTACCCAATATTTGTCCAATATTATACTTATAATTTTGTAAATATATAAATATAAAACCATATTGATTAAAACATATGGATGAGTCAACTAAATTTGGTATATCATGTGATATAATAATGCAATGATTTGAATAAGAAGGTCATGAGTTTGGACATTAGTGCATTTGAACCATCTAGATATGTAATCAACATTTTAAATCTTTTTAGAATATTTTATACACAATATTTTAATTTTATAACAATATGAATTAAGACATAGTTGAGATTTATTGAAAGTAAGTTTTGGAACATTATCAAATCCTAACCATGTATAAATTAAATGAATAGCATCTTGTAAAGTAAGAGAATATTTTACAAGAAATTGCATAATCCTATGTAACATATGAAATAGACTTTCATTCATTGAACCCATTATGAATATAATATAATATGAATCAAGTAATGTTAATGAATATGAATATAGTACATTGTGAATAAAGTAATTCTAATGATTGTGAATACAATATAAGTAATAAACAAGGTATGAGGGTGATCTAGGCAAGGGTTTGAATGATTTATAGACTCTCAATTATAATTTCTCATTTATTCATTAGTATCAGTCTAATGTTTTATTAGCATTAACTATAGAGGTAGAAGCATTTATATATCCCACTAACCCTAGTTTCAAGGGTATGATGAGATTAACTTCCCTAGGTGATACATTCTTCTCATGTGTACCACAAATCAAATATCTAAAAAAGGCTTCTTATGCTATAAACAAGGGACCCTATGTGTTTTTTATATACTATGAGGCACATGAAAATTAAACTCTATTTTTGTTGTTATACTATAGCTATGAGTATTAGGTTAAACCCCTGGTTCCATGATGTCTATAAATATAACATGATTTATCCCTTCATGATAGTCACTAAGTAGTTTAAAAACTACCAAAACAAAGTTTCTAAAATAAGAAAAAATAATTGAAAAATAAAAAAAAAATAATATAAAAAGACTTTTATTTTCAAAAATCAAGAAAATTTCAACTCAAAGGTAAAAGAAAGAAATTTAGTGTCAAAATGATAAAAAGGTGATAAGATAATTTATTTAGTGTTAGATTTAATCTAAGCTTAAATAAATTAAATAGTTTTATGTTGAATTTTATCTAAGATCGAAGGCTATTTTTTTAAATGTCAAGAATTTATATAAATTTAGAATAAATCCTATACCAAAAATCAAGGACAATAATAAACAACATTCAAATATAATGGGTTCACTAAAATGTTTAACACTTTTAATTTAATATGGATTAAACTAATGGAATTAAACTATTGAAATTAAAATGTTGATATATACTCATCTAATAGTAAAATAAAACTAACTATAATATGCTATAGTAAAATGCAAAATTTGGAATTTGATATAAATATGAAAAATCCTAAAAATGTGAAAACCTCCCTAAAATATATTTAATTAACCATGTAAGCTCATTGTAAAAAAAAACTATATGAACCAATGAATGTGGATAACATTAGAAAGAAGTGAGAGGTATGGAAAATTTTACATATAGGGGGGTTAACAAGTTTGATAGATCACATATATGGATACGATATGTATATTTCTCAATAATTTGTAAAAAAATAGGTGGATCAAATGGTAAAAATCAATAATATCTTTGTTGAAATCATAGAGGAGTTGATTTTTAGGCTTACTAGAGTAGGGAAAGGAAAAAATCTTAGTTGGGGATGAAAAGCTTACTTTGTTCCAAGGTGGATTCAAGAGAGAAGACTTCTTGTGTCTATTTGATGATGTGGAAAAATAAATAATTAGGTATGTTACATTGGATGGTAGATATAAGTAGTTCATTATTACCATATCCCTTTCCTTAATTATATGAGGCATAAAATTTTTGAGTATTCCTTTTCATATCCTGTATTCTCTAGAGAATTCAATCAAGGAAGTCCAAATGGGTAAGAAATATGACACATTAGACCATGTTGTAATCTTCCTTATATATAATTTCTTCCAAGCACAAAACCCTTCTCTGTAGTCCTCAATTTCTCAAAGTAAAAATGTCAAGATCAATTTCTCAACCTCTATATCTCTAAAATGGTTGCTAGAGAGTAGTGACAAAACTAAATAAAAAAATAATGATGATAATGATAGGGTAGAAAATAGGAAATAAGGGGCTTTAAGTAATTATATGATATAAGATTTTGATGTCGAGATTGACATTGAGGAGATAGATAAGAATGTTGGCATCGAGCAAAATATTCCCAATGAGGTGGTACATGTTGAAAAATAGAATATACAAATTGACATGCACATATTTGAAAATAGGGAAAGAATGATTTTTAATACTATAGATAGTAAAGACAAGACCCACATATCTACAAATAGGTAAGGAATGGATTTGAATCTTATAGGTATTAAAGAGAAGGATGACCATGTATAGGTAAAAATAAGGGATCCTCATCTACAAGATCAGGTAGATTTTGAGTTGAATTATTTTAAAGATATTTCTAAAAGTTAAAATAAATTAGAGATTTTAGAGGATGAGGTTAATATTCACAAGGAATTTTAGCACTGGTTCATAAAGGACTACTCTATATTGAAACAAGAGCTTAAAAACTTCAACAAAAAATATGGTTTGTATTGTGCTCAGGAGAAGGAAATTGAAATGGCATCTCAAATTGAGATTTTGTTTGATAGAATTAATAGGTTAGATAATGAGAATAGAGAAATCAAAGAAAAACTAAATCTTTTGATCAATTTCAGTAAAGTAAAAGTGAACAACATAATATAGAGCATCGAGTGTTTATCTATGTTCTTTAACAATGCTAACACAAGTCACAATGATCCTATTCCCAGGAAAAAGCTTAAAATATTGGATTCTATGTCTGAAAATGAAAAATTAGTAAGTGGTTTGGAGAAAAACTTTCAAATCATGACATAGGAATGGATAACAGCTTATGACAAATGGAAGAAAAGTCATTGATGAATCTTTATATTTTGTAATGGAAGCTATGAATCAACTATTTTGTGTTGTATCTTTGTTGTAACTATCTATTGAATGTATATGTTCTTTCTATGTTTGTGGATATTTTAATCTATGTAAGTAGCCATTTAGGTGGTAATTTTGTATGGGTAGGGTCCCTCATAAACCCATTTTTACCTTTAATAAAAATACAAAAAATATGTGAGATAATCTACAAAGAGTGTTGTAATAGAAAATAGTAATTACCAATTTATTAAGGCAAGTCTGTGAGAGGGGTGAACTATAGCATTGTTTATTGACTATGGTTGTGTCCTAGTTAAATTTATTCCTAATTCATTGATATGGGTCTATACAAACACCTGTGAAGGTTGAATTATGGATCTTGTGTAATGTGTTGTCACATAAAATTCATGAAAAAGATAAAACCCTGGTAATGCACATGCATTAGATATCAATTAGATAATAAAATGGACGATAAAATGGGTTAGTGAAGATGGATTAGCTATCATTATAAAACCCTTATAAATAAGTGTTTTCTACATATCCAAAATGGGCCTCAGGTTAATATAGTTCTTCCTCCTAGGGTGATTATGTGATCTATGATTATGTAATTAAATTATTATAGATAGAATATTAATTGGAATGCTTGAAAATGGATACCCGTAACCTATAATAAATGATATTAAGACTTAGATTGATTGTTAGAATGTTGTAAAATTAAATTTGGAAGAAGATGTGCTCTTTTACTTAGTGTGTGATATATTTGATAAAGATATCTAGTGGGGGGATAAGGATTGGCCTTGATGTCATTTTATAGGAGAATATTTGAAATAATTTTACTAACCAACTTTACCAAATGTTTGGAAGAGCTATTGCGAAATGTATTAATTTAAAAAAGTGATTATTGGATCATGGGGGACAAGGCCATATTATGGGAAAAGGTTGTAGTGTGGACATGTATGACTAACATAGACTTGTCCCAAAACACTACAGAGTGTTGAAACAGGTCTGACAAAATATTTTAGGATGAATATGGATGAATGTATCTAAAATAGGGATGTTTGTGTGATATTTTCAATTATTAAAAGATAATGAAGGATCTCTTATAGATTTTGAGTTAGATAAATTGTAAGTAGACCAATTAAGGGTAAGGATGTAAATAATAAACATTGTTAAGCTCTTAATGATTAAATTTATGTGTTTACAAGAACTAAGAATGCATAGTGTCATGTATAGATAGATGATAACAATTAGGAACATAGTGAATAGATGATCAAATTGAATACTTAAAACTAAATATAACCACTCAAGGATAGAAACATGATATTTATCATGGAATTATAAACTTATACAATAATAAAAAACAAGAGTCATGGCCATGATGCATATACAAAGAGCACACATAAAATAATTCAAGAAGTCCAAGGGGTCACATAGAAGGGACATTCAAATGTCATCTATAAACATAGAAACATTTAGTAAGGTTTAGAGCCACAAACAAGGATATATTTAAAGATCCATAATCTAGAGTAAAGAATACACAAAGCATGAAGAAAACAAGAAAAATACGATAAACATACTTTAATAAGTGAAATTGATTTACATAAGAATTGGTACATCAGTATATTTAAAAACATAGGTATCCAATAAGATAGAAATACAAAATTAATTGAGAAAATATTTAAATATTATGTGTAATGTACTATATTGGTAATGTGAACAAAATGGATAGTCATAGAATGATAAAACTTGTGTAAAATATGACCCCATTTAACTTGTTATGATGCATATAAGCTATAGAATTCTTGTGATTATTTTAGACCTAATAAAATAGAGCATGTGTTCACTAGGATAAATCTATGAGAATTAGATAAGAGTGCAATGTGTTATTTTCTAAAGAGTGTAATTATGTATGTATATAATTTCATGGCCTGAGACAATATCACCACCTACAACTACATCTAGGAATTAAAACCTATATGTTTTGTAACTCACATAAGTATAATTATGAAACATTTTTAATATAACATTGGGTATAGATAAGTATTGTATATATTGAGTATAAATTAAATGATGTAAATGAACTACACATATCATGCATAGATCTTGATTTCTAGATTATTTTTTTTTCTATTTTTGAATAGATAGTATGATTTACAAGGAAACTATGTATAAGGAAGGATGTTATTACAATCCCAATATCTTATCAAAGATATGCCTCTATGTAAGCCCTATATCATATGTGTTTTAATCCTAAATTACAATGTCATATTCATATTGTATATTGTTCATGTTAATCTAATCAAATTCTGCATAATCGGTATCATGATCATAATAGAAACAATTTCTTCGATTAAGCAAGAGATTACAATATGTAATTATGATCATGTTTTGTATATGTGTATTAATAACTCATTGCACCATAGATTGGAGTTATTTTATTGGAAATGTATTTCTCTTGAGTATGTTTTTTATCATTAAAATATTGTATCTTATTTTGAACTAGAGAAAAATCATGTATGTGTGATAGAGTATTAGTAAGATAAATAATTTGTGCTTTGAATTATTGATTTGAATATGTAACAATATATTTTTTTTGATGGACCCTATATTTTAAATTTATAAATGGAGTAGATATAATAATTAAATCCTTAGAAACCACAGTTGTAAGATCAAAATTTGTAGGAACAATCAGCTTTGAAAATTCATTCATGAGAAACCCTTTCATAAGGTTTTTTCTTGCTTATCTTGAATTTTCTCTTATTATTTATATGAAATTACATTTAGGATACATGTAATTTTTAATTTTCCTTTCTCTAAATTTCCATTTTGAATAGTTTATTGCTCTAATTTTTTATTTTGAAATTTTTTTCTCTGAATTATCATTTTGCATCCATCCTTGTTGTCTTTGATCCTTTTGAACTAAATTTATTTTTGCCATTTATTTTATTTTATGTTTCTTTTTAGGAGATGAAATCATAGTGTGAGTGGGTTATTTTATTGATGCTTCTATTATTATTATTATTATTATTATTATTATTATTATTATTATTATTATTATTATTATTATTATTATTATTATTATTATTATTTCCTTCAAATCCAAAAAATTATCCATATGATGCCTATGTATTTTATGATATGCACAATAGTATTTTGATCTCCTTAGAGGATGCATAGGAAGTAATTTGATCAAAAAATTCTAATTATTTATCTTATAATATCACTTGAACTCATATTATACTTTTTCATACATTTTGAATCACTATTTGTAAATGTATTCTAGTGTGGCTTCAAATTTTGATGTGAAGTCATGTTAGGAATAAATTTTTTAGATGAAAATACAAATTCATGATTAACACTAGCATATTCTAGAATTTTTACATATATGATTTGATTTTCCCATGATGTGATATTTGAAATGAAATAATTATTTTTATTTTCTAATGTTTATGTTGACTTTATCATAATGATGTTTTGATCCTTAAGGGCTTCACAAGCACATAACTTAGGTACTTTTGATTTATATGCACATAAACACCATGAAGATGAGATGTGGTAGGTGGACAGGGTTAAGGAAGGATATGTTGGTTACCTTAATTTATCATTATATGATGGGATACATTACCTATTGGGATAATGATATCATGGGCCTAATTAGATAGAAAGAAGCTATCACCATCTTAAGGAGTGTCGATAGAGGTTAGCATAGACATAGAAGGTATGCTATGATTAAGTGTAACCTTAATTTTAATATACATTAATTTTCTTCAATTTATTACATAATTATGAAAAATATTAAATATCTCTAGCTGAAACCATGCAATTTAAATAATTATTGCTTGAATTACAATATATATACCAAGAGTAACCCATATAGCCATTATATTGTGTACATAACAAAAAACTAACTACTATAATAGATCCATCAGTATTTTTAAAATATGAAAGTGTTTTTTGATAAAAATTAGTAAATAAATGAAGCCCATAAATTAATTTTAAAACATGTACACCATTTGTCTCCTATGTCAAATTTACTAAAAAATAATAAATTATAAAATCCAAAAAATCCATTCAATATTTTGGAATGATTTTTCTAATTTAATCAATATGACTAAAAAACCTCTAATAATTTTGAAAATAGATCCATTATAGATCATATATGAGATTATAAAGGAATTGTTAGCCACAAGAGTAAGAAAGGAAAATTGTAATATAAAAATGAGGGTGAAACCCTAGGGCAAAGAATAAAACTTATGATTTACACACAAGACAAGGAGAAATCAGAGATTAGATCTAAAACCCTTTTATTTTTTTGAAAGATTAAAAAGAAAGTTTTAGCCCTAATGGAAACCTATAGTTTTTCAATGATTAAATCAAAAAATGTCTTTACCAATATGTTATATGAAAATTGAGATTAGAATAAATATATTTAATCTAACTTAGACAAACTGATGAGTAAAATTAGAATGTATAAAATAAGCATAAATTAAGCATTTATGATTTGGAACATGGTATTTATGTAAGGATGATAAAAATGGAAATAAAAAAGATAGCTAACTTAGTTATAACCTCAATGTGTGTAACTATAAAAATAACTATATAACTTATTGTGACACTATGTGAGATGACTATGAAAGTTACGCATCTACCTAGGACATGGTCAAATAAGGTTAGATTATGTTGGTGTCTATATGGAGCATTGATGCCTAGTAAAGTTTTTTCCTCTATGTAAAATTGGATCAATGTTCCTTCACCTGTAAGTCCCGTGTGTGTGATCCTAGTCACTTAATTCATTGTAGAATCCATTATGTACCTTATTTTTCACTTGGGAACTCTACGCCAATAGACAATGAAGAAAATAAATCCACTAGATAGAGTAAAATGTGTTAGTGGATGAAGTTGTGGTTGAATTCAAAACTCCTTATGTTAAGTGATACCTACATATGAATACTCTGGAGAGAGATCAAAATCTATGTAGTTCTCCCATGTTACGATGGGTGTGTGAAATATTGGTGTAATGTTATATGCTGGTGCAACCTTGATGAAATTATACACTTCAACAATGTATTGTGACCTTTGAGATGTATGCAGACATATATCAGGGATACATGGGATATTTAGACTCAAAATTTGGAATAATAAGTGTTTTGATTTTAGTGTGTAGTTATAATAATTCTTGTATTTACAATATGAAATCCCCTTACCATCTAGTGAAAAAATGAATAGAAAAAATGATTTTATAGTGGTATTTTGGTAAATTCCTCAAATGGGAATTTTTTAATGTGTGGCATGACATATTGGGTGAATTTAAATTTGATAAATTATCCATTTTTTAATGGGAGGACACAACCAATGAATTCTACTACTAGAAAGTAGGATAGTCTTAAAGGAATTACCTTGTCTTAGGATCAAATATAGCTAAATTGGAGGTGTGGATTAGTCTAATAGTGATTTTAGGTTTCTTGAAATAAGGCGTATGAATATCCAATATAATAATTTCTCAATTTTAATGGTCATCCACATAAGATCAGAGGAATAATGGACTAGAGTTGTGGATTTGAAAATGAGTTGTGTAAAAAGGATTGGTCATAAGTGCATTGTTTTAACATTAAATGTTAATTTTAGTGACTATAAGGTAATATTTATACATAATAACATAATTTTAGATATAATAAATTATCATGACATGAGTTTCCTATTTTTCATCAATGGACAAGATTGAATAACCCAAGACTATGGTGGCAATCAACCCTATCCTAATTAGGATCTACATCCTTCATTTTTAGTTTTAATATATGTGAAATTATAGAATTTGTTATATTTTTTAGATTCAATTGTCTATCAACTTCACATAATCATATCTTAGACAAAAAAAAATTAATTTTTCCATTTTTTTCATATTTAGTCTTATTTCATTTGATTGCACTTTATTTATTTCAATATTTTACTTTCATTCTATCTAATGAAAGTTTATTTATAAGATTATGATTATATTCCTTTCCATTTATGTGAATTAGGGTTAATTAATTAATTAATTAAAATTTTCATAAAATAATAACCTTATCAAACTCCTTCCTCCATAATAACCTGATTCAAGTAGACCTAGACTAAGAAACTATGTTGGCAATTCATTTTGAGACTATCATCATCTTGTGGAAGAATAAATAAATATATGTTTTATGGTAAGACACAATATACATTATCTAATTTATGAAAAAAATATTTATTTGGGCACCCCTATATATGATTCTCAATCAAGACATAATGGAAATCAAAATTTGAAGATTTTTAGTGATCCTTTTCCTAAACATGAGTCAATAGAAAGCAAGGAAAATATAGAGGTGCATCATGTATATAAAATTTATGCTCAAATTATGACTTATATTTCTCCATTATATACTACCATTGGTAAGATAAATGATACTCCACTTCAATTACCTATGATTACATTTGATAATATCGATAAATTTGATGAAGATTCATATTTTCATGTATTATTTATACACATATACATTGATAAACTACCTATATACAATGTTATGATTGAAAATGATTTAAGTGATAATATGTGGATGATGGAACTTTTATAATCTTGTAGATACACATAACATTCTTTGGAAGATCAAACAAAATATATTAAAGTATTCCATGGACAAAGACACAATATATTGGGACACATAATATTACCTCTTTGGGTAAGATGAACCATATTATCTATTCCATTATAAGTACTACACTTTAATGGGGTCTTTAACATGTTTTTAGTATGACCAAGGATGGAGATACTTCATATAGTTCCATATAAAATACACTAATTCCTAAATTAAATATATTACAACATTGTTCTTACAATTTTATGAGTGCCTCATTTAGTCAGTGACATCTATTCCAAAACCCCCCACCACTATGGTTAGTTGAGACACATATTATAGATCATAATTCATAGACTAAATGTACACATATTTAGGATCATTATTTAGAGATGGTTGATGCATTTATCTAGGATAAAAATGAATATTTGATTGTTAAAGATATAGATAATCCATATATACAACCAATCATTTCACATAGATTACATTATATTGTTAGTTAGAGACCATAAAGGACATTGTATTCTAAAACACATACTTAGTCAACACATGTAATTACATAAATTTGGTCACAAATACTTGATAATGTCTGATTTATCTTTATTTTACTTTAATTGAATTGAGCACTTAATTTGGACCTATTTTTCCACCTCACTCTATCCTAAGCATATGTATGGACCTATTTATTTACTAAATTAATTTTTTTACCTACATAAATGTTATTATGGATAGAAAACCCTCTAATAATATATTTTTATAGACCCAAACCCAAAAATCACATTTTTCCCTAAAGAACAAAAACTTACAGTAGGGGACAATAGTGGCAAACATTCTTGTCCCCTATGAGACATTTTTGTCCTTGGTCTTCTAACTATCATTTTTAAAAACATAACCATTACTCACATCGTGATCCATGTTTTTAGGATATTTATCACAAGGTTTTATATTTTGGATTACTATAAAAGCACCTTCAAGTCACCTATTTAACCACTTGGAAATTTCAATACAAAGGCATAATTACACTACTACACATTCAAAAAGCTTCCTTATTCTTCCCAATTCTAATTCAAATCACTTAAAGTATTCCTTAGCCAAGTCTAAATCTTTTTTATTATATCCAATAAAAATCATGATCAAGTATTCAATCCATATCTAGATGGATTTATATAGTCAAAGGATCAAAATTACGTAAAGTACTCAAAGTGGGAAAACTACATAGGTTTCCATTCCCTATTCAGAGTATTGGATAAATAAGAAAAGTTCAATCATCATGGGGGTGATTAGGGTCGTATCAACCCATTACACTACCCCATTTTATATTATTTAGGTTCTGAATCATTACAATCCCTATTAGGGTTTCAACTTTAAATAAGCTATTTGTAGGTCTTCTACACATATTTGAATGTTAAATATCTACGTACAAACATAATTTAAGTTTTCACAAATGATAATTACCCAAATTATTGATTTTAAACAAAGGCAAGATTTACCAATTTATAAATATAGTGGTATTTAATCTTGTCCCAAGTTGGATAATTCTATCCATAATTTTCAATCTCAGTCTTTGTGTAATTGTAGGGTTGGTTTTTGTTTGTAAGTTTTAGTTCTCTTTTAGTTGCATATAGTGAGATATTAGACAAAAACAACTAGGTTTGTCATTATATTTATATTTTGTCTTATTTCATTTAGATTAACATTATCAAATTTAATATTTTTCTTTCATTCTACTTGAATCAAGTTGATTTATAATGTTCATTTATATTACATTTAATTTATCTTAATTAGGGTTAATCATCACATTAATCTAATTTTAGGTAAAACATATTGGTGAACCCAATTTTAATTTGGGGCTTTATTCAAAATTTAATCTTAGGGTTTAGATAAATTCCTAAATATTTAACATGTAAATAATTTTCTTTCGACCTTAGATCAAAAGTTAACATTAAAATAATTTTGTTATCTTGACTCTAATCGATAATACTAAAATATTTTTTTTTGCCCTCAGATATGCTATATGAAATTGAAATAACTTTATTTCAACCTTGTATTTTAGGTGAATTTACTATTCTCCATACACATTTGTTTGCCTTCTACCACTAGCATTTTCTTTCCTATTATTGTTTACAATATTGTTTTCATATTATTTTTATATGCCATTTAAAAAACCTACTTCTCTTATTACTTATAATACATAGTGCTAGGTTAAGTGGGGCCCATATTGATCACATTCAAATCCAAATGACCCATATTAAAGTGGATTCTTCTCATTCAAACAATGAATCCCTTTTTTATGGATAAATTGCTCAAGAATATTCTCAAGAAGATAAACATAATGCACAAACTAATCATGATGATTATAATACACAAGATACTCATGAAGGACCAAAGATGATTCATCTTGATAAACCCAATAGAGTAAATCATGCACAAGTTTAACATTTATCAATATTTATATGACTCCATCAAATTCCAAAAGATATGCTCAAATTAATTAAATTCCTATCAGCTTCTAAAAACATACAAAATAAAAATCATTCCACTTTCAATGCACAATAAGAACCAATATTTCAAAATTTTCACCCTACCACAAGTGTTTCTACTTCTATTGTTGATAACGTTCTCACATCTACACCTTTGTATTGATGGGAAAATAAAAATTTAAAATAGATCTATATGCCCATGCTTAAATATATGAATTATACATGACATTTAATAGCTATGCATAGTACATAACATGAATTTCCTACTTCACAATCCTTGGTGCAAACTATTTCACTTTTACATGAGAAGGTGTTTCAGTTAGAACAACTTACACCAAAATTTATCTGATCACTAGATTCCTAAGCCTTTCTTCATAATACCTTAGCACCCAAGATTACATCATACCCTTTACCTGAAATATTTGTAGCTCCTAAATTTACATTATATGAAGGTAAAGGAGATCCAAAATATCTTAGATATCTTCATATGGCATGATTGTATTATATTTCAATGACATGTTGATAACTAAGTTTTTTCTAAGAAGCTTAAAATATTGTCTTGCCTTGGTTTTATGATTTAATTATTCAACTAGTAAAAAATTCAATCCAATATAAAATAAATTTATTAAGAATTTTTATATTAAGATTGATGAAAATATTTACTATGCAAAAATTGTTAAGCTTAAGTAAGGAACAAATGATCCTATCAATGATTATGTAATTTTTTAAAATACCATGCTTTTTAAAATGACTAACACATTAGAATATAATGAAATACAAGATATTTTAAAATAAATTTTACTTTCACCTTTTCTTGAGTCGCTTATTTAAAAATAAATAAAATCATTTGAGGAAATTTTTCATACAATAAGAAAAAGATAAGTCAAGCTTCTTGCTTTGAACAAGCTCAAATATTCACCCAAATCTACATAGAATTACACAATGAAGTTTCAAAGAAAATAATATCATAACACTAAGATAACAAATAATAAAGCTAATGTAGATATTACACTTATTTTTATTTTTTACCATGTAAAATTTTTTTTTTATTAGATCAATCGAGGAGGTAATTTTATAAATTACCAAAACCACATCATAAATTGCTACAAGATTTACTTGAATACAATATTATTTATTTACCTTCACCATTTAAAGTTGACATGAATAAAACTCAATAAAAATATTGTGATAACAATGCATATTTTTATAACAATGCATATTGTGATTACCATAGATGCAATGGCCATTATACTAACAAATGTTTCTATTAGATTTATCAAAATAAAAGAAGAAATAAATTAACCTATGTATTGAATAATACATGATGAGCCTATTAAATTAGGAACAAAACAAACACCCAATAATATAAGAGGTGGGTGAAACAACAATCGTTAGGTAGCATATAATAGCTAAGCCCATCAAACCAGCTAACCTATTTACCCAAGTGGTTAAATCCACTATAACCAATGCATAGGTAATATACCTTAGCCATAAAATTAATGTATTTACAATAATATGCTAACACTCTCCCTTATTTACTAAACCAAAAATAATACCTAGTTTATCCCTAAATTTTATGAACTTATCTAAACCAAAATGTTTGGTCATTATATTAGTTAGTTTCTCTATAGTGGGGTAGTAGAAGAGAATAATGTCTTCATTTGTAACCAAATATCAAATGTAATAATGGTGAACCTCAATGTTTTTATTACTTGCATAGAATATAGGATTATTCAACATCTTTAGAACACTCTAGTTGTCACCAAAAATTGTAGTAGACTTTGATGACTCAAATTGAAGATCCTTCAAGATTTTATTTATCCATGTAGTTTCACAGCCCACACTAACCATAAGTTTATACTCTAATTTCATTGAAGATAATTCCACTATAGTTTGAAGTTTGATCTTCCATGATAAAAATATTGAACCAAGAGTGAACACATAAAATATTGTAGATTTTATAGAATTTATTGATCTTGCCCAATCAGAGTTAGAATATCCTAAAATCTCAAAATATAGAGACTTATTATATAGTATGCTAAAGTCAAGAGTAGCTTTGACATATATTAATACTCATTTTATAGCTAACCAATTTACTTTCTATAGATTATACATGAAACTAGATAGAAAACTTACTACAAAACAAATATCCAGTCTAATGGTAGTAAGATGTATGAGACTACCCACTAGCTACCGATACAATATTTTATTGACTAATGGTGAAGCATTGTCTAATTAAATTTTAAATCCAACTTCCATAGGTGTGTGAGTTGGATTAAAATACATCATTATAAACCTTTTAAGAAATGATTTTGTATATTTATTTTGTGACATGAATATAAGAAAATTCCCTTGCCAAAACATTACACCTAAATAATACTTTAGTAGTCCTAAGTCTATCATGTCAAAAGTACAACAAATATTAGCTTTCATATGTTGACTAAGACTAGAACTACTCCCAGTGATGGTTATATCATCAACATATACAATGAGAATTAAGGTATCATCACCAAACATCCTTACATAGATAGTTAGTTTAGAATTACAAATTTTGAAACTAGACTCCATAAGGTAAGAATCTATTTTCATATATCTGGCTCAAAGAGCCTACTTTAGCCCATACAAGGACTTAATCAACCTATAAAAATTATGTTCCTTACCAAGTACCTAAAACCCCTATGGCTATGACATGTATACCTCCTCCTATAGATCACCATTTAAGAAGGCAATCTTGACATCCATTTGGTGCACCCACCATCCAAACTAAGTACCAATAGAAACAATAAAATGAAAAGTTAATATCTTAGTAGTAGGAGAAAAATTCTCCTCATATCCAACCCTTTCTTCTTGTGTATAGCCTTTATCAACAAGTCTAGCTTTATATTTATCCAAATAACTATCTACCTTACACTTTACTTTATAAATCCATTTATAACCAATGGATTTTTTTCTTGGTGGAAGCTTTGTTAGCTCCAAATTCTTATTTATCATCAAGGAATCATATTATAATTGCATGGATGTTTTACAATTTGTCATCCCTTTAGCCTCTAAAAAATAATTAGTCTCAAATTCCTATGAAACTATAGTTGTTAAATCAAAATTAAAATGCTTACCTCTATTATCATTCTATTTTCCTAATCTCAATATTCTTCTTTCCACACCTTATGGAAAGTATCCCTCCTTTAGTATGTCCATTATGGTAGAGTACCAATTTAGCTTCTTTGGTTTTTCTGATAGAACCTCACAATGAACTAAAATAATTCCCTCCCTAGAATGTGATTTCATTGATGAACTATAATCCTGCTCAACTTTCACATCATAACTTATAATAGAATCATTGGAAGGGAATAATGACTAATATCTAAAA
>JARHVA010001286.1:1750000-1782500 GCA_037957365.1 Torreya grandis | reverse complement strand
CATCTCTATTTACCACAACTTTGTTAGTGGAAACATCAAAAAAAATTATTCCTTAGATGACTCACTAAATCAAATAAACATATATGTTGTGTTCTTTGCATCCAAGTTACTTCTCTTTTGACTAGGTATAACTATAAAAGCTACACAACCAAAAATTCTAAAATCACTTACATCTAGAGTTTAACCTGACCAAGCTTCCTATGGAGTCATATTTTCCAATGATTTTGTAGGACTTATATTTAGGATGCACATTTATTTATTCACTACTTCTTCCCAATACTTATATGGGACATTTCTACTTTGAACCACATAACGAGCCATGTCTATCACCATCTTATTCATCTTTTTCATAACTCCATTTTTCTTTAGAGTGTAATGGGTAGCATATTATATATGTATGAATTAAATGACACAAAACTCCTTGAATTGTTTTAAGGTGAACTCACCTCCATTATCCATTCAAAGAGATTTCACTATTTATCTCACCTATTTTTCAGCCATATCTTTCCACGATGTGAAGTTAGAAAATCAATCAAATTTATTCACTAGAAAGTATACCCACTTTTTCCTCGAGAAATAATTGACCAATAATATAAAATAATTATCTCAATTAAGATTAAGTGTTTGAATTATACCATACAAATATGAATGAACTAGATCTAATACTCCCTTATATCTCTAAGTTTTACCAACATCAAAATGAATGTCTAACTTGCTTCCACAACTGACATCTAATACATACATGATGACTATCCATAATAGAAGGAATGTCTTAATCATATTAGTCTAGCTCAATGTATTCAAATACTATAAATTCAAATTCCCCTACCTTTCATGCCATAGTGAACTTGTGTAGCATCAACTATTGCAAGTGCACTTTCCTTTGCCCTCTATAGATCTATGAGATTATACAATCCTTTCTCACCAATACCAACTACATTAATCTTGTTACCTTTGGTAGTGACTAAACATTATTTTCCTTTAAACTTAATAAAAAAAAATATATTTTGTAGTAATATCACTAATTGAAAGCATATGTTTATTCATATCAATCACATACCTAACATTATGAAATTTGTATTAGATAGTACCATTAAAAATGATCTAAACATTACCATAGCTTTTTAACAATTAAGTTATACCACCTTCCAATGATGCAAATTTTTGACTACTATTATTTTTAACAAAATACACATACCAATCCTTATGGCATGTATAATGGCAAGATGCCAAGATTGATCCATCACATACTTACCATTGTATGCCATAAATGCAAAATTAGAAGATGTTTCCTTTCCTTCAACTTCAGTTATATTCACATGTTGAGCTTTTTTTCTAGGTTATCCATATCATGTTGTCTTTTCTTGCAATATTTCTTAAGGTGACTAGGTTGCTTATAGTAAAAACATTCCACTTAGATATCTTGTTAGGATCAATTAATTATGAAGGTTATGTAGAAAAATTGTTATCTTTACCAAAATAATTACCCTTTCCCTTGATGAAGAATGAACTCTCTGTAAATTTAGATGTAGACAAAACTACCTACTCGTGCCATATCTCCTTATGCAATAGCAATGTGGACAACTTTTTAAAGTCCAAAGTTTGTGTCTCAAAAATTATGTGCAAGGACTCCAAAAATGAATCAAATGAAGGTGGAATATTATACATAACCAAATCAATCAAATATTTCTCATCAACATGATTCTTCACAACCTTCAACTAATCATTGATGTCCTTGATTTATAATAAAAACTCAAAAATAGAGCCACCTTCCTACATATTAGTGGAAATCCATAAATTATTCAAATAAAATATCCCACTAGATTTAGAAGCTTGATATTTAAAATTAATATTATTCCATAGGGTTGATGCATTGGTTACATTTATGACCTCTGATATTAGATTGTATGCTATTGATAGTTTTAACCAGATAAGAGCCTCTTGATAACCTTTATCATAGTCATTAGTATTAGTGGAAGGATTTTTCTCCTTATTGAGCACTATTTGATTAAGATTACTATATTAAAATATCATTAAAACCTTGTGACTCCACAAACTAAAATTCTTTCTTGTCAATTTTTGTGAATCTAGAAACAAGAGGTGTTGTAAACTAGCCATTTTTACCTAGATTTTCAAAAAAATGAATGTACCAAAAAATTATAATTAATTTACACAAAATTCCTCCTACCCACAAACTCAAATCACAATCTAGACTATGCCTCCAATTTTTAGCAAAAAACTCAACATTATTGGGGAAATTTTAAACTTTCGATCTTTAAAAACATGAAAAAATGGACAAAACAATTAAATTAGGATATCTACATCTCTAATTTCAAAAATTCATTATTCATCAACATCTAGATAATAAAACCCAAAAAATGATGAAATTTTCAATCAAATTGGCTTTATCGTTTGCTCCCAACATAATTAATTTTATTCCTCCAAGCAAATATTTATGAAAAAATCAATTTTCATAAAGTTTAAAAAAGAAATAGGATTTTCCAATTTTTAATTTAAATGAAATGCACCTTGTTTCTTATTATCTAAATGAAAACATAGGATAAAAACTTGCATGAAATAAATTCACCAATAAAAAACATATGTGCATTTATAGATAAATGGCCTACCTAAAAAAAAATTGAGGCTAATTTCATATGCCATTTTTAGCCAAATTAAATGCCATTAGGTCCAAGAAGCTTTCCCCAATTAATATACAATTACAGCAACAAGAAATCAGAGAAACAATTAAAAAATATTTTTTTGGCTTCTCCTACTGTGCCTTTTAGTGCCATACAACATGTTGGGGTAGGGAAAAAATAAAAATATGCCTTTAAGCCTCTCCTTTGTCTTCTTCTCCCTCTATATTGGACTTAATAAACCGTATCCTTCTTTTCTTTGCTTGTTTGTCTTTCTATCCAGTCACAAAAAATAAAATAGATTTTCTTCCTCTTACAACTCTCTATGAAGTGCTTCATGCTCCTCCTTGACAAGTCTATCCTATCCTGATGCTCCCTTCCAAGATTCCTACACCATAAGATATGAGACCATGTTAGGTTTAGAAAAACATATGAATAAATCAATTAACCAATGTACTAAAAAATACATGAAGATCCTATTAAATAATCATAAAATAACCACCTAATAATATACGATGTGGGTGAAACAATAATCATCAGGTAGTGTACAATACTTAGGCCATCAAACTAGCTAACCTATTTACCCAAGTAGTTAAACCCATTATAACGAATGCATAGGTAATATAACTTAGTCATAAACTTAAAGTATTTACAATAATATGTTAATAGTTTCAATCTCAAGCATCTTATTCAAGATCTTATTGACAATAATGATATTGATCTAAGCACTCTTATAGAGGAAAATAAGCCTCAAAAAAATGAAAATGCTAAATTAAATATTTTTAGTGAGCCCTTTACAAACCATGATACCAATAAGCATAATTCAATAGTGCATCATGGTTAAAATGCATATCCACATCTTGAGCCATATGATCATCAATTACATGGAATTATTGGTACAATTATTCAAAATACTCCACCACCTGCTATAATTACTTTTTATGATAATGAAATAGTGGATGATGATTATGATTTTAATGATTTATGTATATGATCATACATTGATTAGAAACCCATTCATAGTGTGATATTTTATAATAGATCAAGTGAGATTGCATGCACAATGACATTATTTCATTCATTGGGTTAGACACAATATGATATACAAGTAATTTCTAAAAGGGAAATAACAAACCACCTAGGTACATATTATGTTGTATCTTTAGGTAGTTTTTGTTATACTATCTACTATTGTTATTAGGTAGTTCTAATAAAAAATGGGGTATTTTACATTGTATTAAGATTCCCTTGGTTAAAAAATATTTATGTTATATATTCTATAGTACATATATACCTAAAGTTCATCCATTATAATCAAGTTGTTAAAATTTCAAGAATGAAATATGAATACCCTCTATATTATATGGTACCTCCTCCTTCCCATACATAACCATATATAATTGGTAAATATAGGGAAAAAAATTGTAAGCCATTTCACATAAGGAAAATGTTATTATTTAACTAATTTTGAAAATATGAAAATGTCTCAAAATTAACAAGTGAAAAAATAAGTTTATCAGAAAATGATGTCTAGTTCCCATTAAACACCATTACATAGAACACATTATAAATTGGTGATGCATAAATATCAACATATTATTCAATATTAAAAACAAATATCATAATATATTACTTTTCCTTATTATATTTCACATCATTCTACATCTCCTAGAGCTCCTCCTCCTATACGGGATTATATCAATAATTATCTAGATAATTTCAATACAACACATGATACATTTTATGATTATAATTCATGCACATATAAAATATTTTATTCATTAAATTAAATCCTTATAACACTTATACAAATTATTATGACTCCAATATTGATGGGATCATTGATTATATTATTGCATTTTTAATTATTCTAAAGAAAATTCAAAAACATTCAAATAATTTTAAAAACTTGATTATAAATTTATTCTTGTTTTTTTCATCATGATATTATTATATTTTATTTAAAATTCAATAAATTTTATAAATTATTATATCCTTTTAATCTTACTAACTTTTGGGCCTCTTAGATCTTCTTTTTCACTTGCTAGATTTGAACATTTCAAAATAGTGATTTATTCTACAATATTTTGCCATTTAACTCCCTATTTTAATAGTTTAATAATAAAATTACATTTTATGACAAGGAAAAAATAAATAAATAATTTTAAAAAAAATAGGCTACCATTACTATCCTTGGTTGATTATATCCTATGAAAAATTTCATACAGAAATAAATAATAAGTACACAAATCCTTATTATTGATAATTTCTAGACATTTCACTCACTTTGAATATGAAAAATAGTAGGAATTTATGAAAAATATTTATTTTAATGTGTTATATTTCTAATACATTAAAATAATTTTACAAGTGTACATTTGATGAAATGAGGATGTAAAATCTATCCTCTATATATTTATCCAGTCTCCTATAGACTTTTCAAAGTTACAATTCTCATATATAGTGGTTGCATATTCTTCATGCATGGCCATGCCATCATTAATAATACATAATTCATGTTGAATGTTGTTTTTTATTCATATCTCTCTCATTTATTCTAATTTTTAACCCTTTTTTATCATTAGCTTATATTGTTTCAAGTTAAAAATTTCCAAAAATACCAAAAAATTAAAATATTTTAAAAATGCCAAAACATTAAAATATTCTAAAAATCCAAAATCATGACTTGAGCATGATTAGATATATATTTTATATCATTTTCATATGATATTTATATTATGATTAATATACAACATATTCTTTTTTATATCACACATATTTCACTAGTATTCATGAGTGTTATGCAGGACATACACATTTCACATGGACTAAGATGTTGGAATTGCCTCTACCTATAGGCCATGCCATGTTGTGGGCATTTTTTCCAAAGGTTACACTATTTACAGGTGTTAATATTCTATAATTCCTATACTAAGTCAAGTTATACACTCTTTACAAATGTCTAGATAACATCTCTATCATATATTACATACATGGATATGTTATCTACTAGGATATGATCACATTGCATATACATGGTGTAGGTTATCTTTATAGTTATATGTTTTATTGATGATATTACTTATAAATAGTATATTATATATTTCTTTTCTATTGTGTATGAGCCTTAGTCCTTGTGTGAAATTGTATGAAAATATATATGAGATCTTGTTTAGTATGTGCAAAATTTAAACATGTCCATTTTTTGTGGCCCTTGGAAATTTATTTGTGTGGAATTTGAACATGTTCATTTTTTTCAACATTATCATATCCTTTTCATGTGGCACTTGGCCTTGTATATGCAATATTTACTTATGTGATATTTGAGCATGTCCCTTGTATGTGTCTATTGGCATTTTTGTATGACATCATGATTGTTATGCTTTTCTACTTGTTGAGTTTGTTAATTTTAATAAGTGTCATGATCCATATCATACACTAACTAATGAATATGATTATAATATTAAAATTTAATACTATGAGCTTAATTGATACATAGTTATATTCTTTTCATAATATTCTATGTACATTATTTAAATGTCACATATCTTACTATGTTGGGATGCTTCTTACATATCCTACATTATTTAATAAATACATCTTACTACATATGACATAGTTAAATTATATTTTAGGATAAGTGAATTTTTGGATAAAATTCCCTCACCTCAAATGAGAGGCATTTTAGTGGGATTTTTATACATGAGATAAGACTCTTCAAGATAGAAAAATTACTTTTTAGTATACAATACAGTTTAAAAGGTTTAAAATGGTCAAAATTCAATCATTGATATATTATGGGGGTATATTCCATGTATATATATTCATATGAAGAGAAAAAAACTACATATTTATATATATTTTAGGTGCATTATATAGATTAATGCATAAGTTTCAAATATAATTTTCAAGTTTGTACCTACATAAAATTATAAATTCTACATTTATCAATGGGGGCTTGATATATATTCATGCCACAATTTTTAATACTAATTTATATCTATAAACATGATAGGAACATTGATGTTACCTATTCCATTTTGATCATGCATTAAAGAACAAATCACCAAAGGAAATTGACTACAAGCCATCTACAATAGTTGATTCAATTAAAGTGCATAATGCACACCTTAGAGGTTCAATGCCCTCTAACATTATATTTACAAATGATTTCAACCCATTTTATGTCTTAGGGGTATAAAGACTAAAAAAACAAATTGAGGTTTCTATGTCCCTCAATGGGTTTTATTTTATATATAAGCTAAATTTAATTTGTAGTTTGATCACCCTCAAATTTTTCATTGGTTCAATTAAGGGACAAACTTCTCTAAGTGATTCATGGGAAACATTGATTCTCCAATGCTTCAAGAAAGCATAATGGTATAATATAAGTAAAATATTAACATTAGTTTTAAACATAAATGTGTACTCATTCTTTATTGTTTTTAGTATTTTTAAATTCAAGTTAAATTTCAATTTTTAGTTTCATATATGAGAATTAACTACTTTTACATAATTTTAAGGTTTTCAATGGAACAAATTACATTATTTGTAGCTTATGCCAATGGAAAAGTATGTTATACACACTCAAGTATTATTTATCCTTTACTCTAGTAATTTCAATTATAGACTAAAGGGGGGTAGATATAGTAAGTCAAATTTGGTCACAAATACTTGATAATGTCAGTTTTGGCCCTATTTTACTTTAATTGACTTGAGCACTTAATTTGTACATATTTTTATAACTCACTCTATCTTAATCACATTTACGAACCTATTTATTTTATGAATTTTAATTTATCACATATAAAATTGTTAAATGGCTAAAAAAGACCCTCTAATCATTTGTAATGATAAAACCAAACCCAAAATTCACACATTTCCCTAAAGGACAAAAATATAAAGTAGGGGATAATAGTGGCAAATGTTCTCATCCCTTATGAGACCTTTATGTCCTTGGTAGTCTAATCATAATTGAAAAATATTTAACCCTCCCTTACATTATATTTTGTGTTTTTAGGATTTTTAGTGTGAAGTTTCCCTTTTAGATAGATATAAAGGCATACTCAAGTAACCTATTTAACTAATAAAAAATTTAAATATATATATACTTACACTATTTCACATTGATAATATCTTCCCTATTCTTCATAATTATTATTCTAACAGGGTTTCTATTAGGGGCCCTTAGAAAAATCCCTATCTAAAATTCTAGTGAATATTGAAAAATATGTATCAAATTCCTTGTGAATTAAAGGGAAAGTAGTTTTTTTACAAAGGTTAACCCTAGGAATAACTTGACCAAAATGTTTATGTGCCTCCATATTGACCCTATGGTAACCATTTAGACCCTATAGTTACTGTCTAGTCTCTATGGACACCATCTTGACCTTGTGGTCACTTCTAGACCCTATGGTCACTTGTGGACACTGTCCAAATGTTTTATATGTCATCAAACACTATCCAGACCTTGTGGAATCAATATAGACCCTTTATATGGTATCTATATCATGTGGACATCATTTAGATCTTGTGAAAATCATGAGGATCCTTTTACTACTATATATCCTTTATGGTCACTATCTCATCATCATCAAACAAATATTCCTATAAATATCTCTAAACACTTACATATGCTAATTTTTATCATTCACTAAGTTCAAACATCAATCTATATTATTTAAGTAATATTTCATCCTTGTCACTCAATCTCATAAATGGTTCCCACCTCATATCTTTTACTCCCATTCAAAAATTTATCTATAAAAATCTAATTTACCTAAAAATATTGAGGCTATTGGAAAATAATGACAATTATAGTGAGTGGATATACAAATGTTTTAGAGTCCTTATTTACATGCCTCATTATAAAAAAGACATGAATTTCTCAACATTCTTGTTTCTAGTTATAAACTTGCTATTAGAGAGTTTAATTTTACCCTCTACTTGAGGACTATTGCTTTTGGCACCTCACCTTAAAACATCCTCTGATTGATATTTTTCCACATACAAAAATGGAACCTAGAATAATAAAACTTATTTTTATTAAGGAAGAAAAAATATATCTAAATTAAGGTTGACAGTCGATGTATCTAACTCTATAGCTAATGTTCTATTTATTAATTAATATTTGATGTTTTATGTATAAAATTTGAAAGTTAATAAATGTCATTTTTAATTTGTAATTATTATTTTGATTGAATTATAGTTACCCCTAATCATATGATAATGGGAATTTTAGTCCAAAATATAACAAACATGTTTATAAAATCCCTTGTCAGATTTCTCTAGGCAAGGATTGTTTTATAGGGAAGACTAACAAATATTAACTTCTCAAATTTAGAATACATTGTTCTTTATCTTAGTGAATAATAATTTTATTAATGTACACACATTTATAATAAGATTATAAATGATTTGTATTGAACAAATTTGACTTCTTGGTCAAATTTGGGCACCCCTAGGCAATTTGTTTTGGTTTGAAACATTTTAAGGGGTCCTAATATGTTATGATAGGAAGTATACTTTTTATATGATTCCATTTGAGGTCACATTAGCTTTAGTCTTACTCACATTAGCCAATTTTTTCATTAGGGGTCATTTTATGTCATTTTAAGAGTCATTAATGCATTTGGAATTTTTCCCAAGGGGCCTAGGTATTTTAATTTCCTGTAAAATTTCCAAGAAGTCATTTTAAATTTTTGACATTTCAGTTACATCAGATACTTGTAGGCTCCCTAACTAAAATTGCAAAAATTTTCAAAAAAAGAGGAAAAATGGCACTTGTAAAAATTCTTGGGCAGTGTGACACATGAGGAAGCTTTTGGGGGGTCCATAGAACCTTATAACAATCATATCCCCACTTTTTTTGCTCTGTAAGTTATATTTTGAAACTAAAATCATTCTACACTTTTTTACTCTTCTCGACAGAATGAACTAACCTTCAGGTTTTTGCTCAGTATAAGAAGCATAGGTAGTTTTTAAAAAAATGATTTTGTGAGGTTGTTTTAAAATCCAATACCTTAATTTTAATATATGAAGTTTGAATATTGGTTAACTATGTTGTATGGACAATCTCTAACAAGTTGACTATGTATATTTGATATATGTTTGTTGAACCCTAAAGGTTTTACTCCATTTTTCCAAATCATTATGAACCAATTACTAGTGTTGACTCCAACAGATATTTGATTCCTTATCAGATTGTATTCATTGTTAGTTGCATGATTCATGATGTTTGGATGAGCAAAATTGGTCTATCATGCAAGGAGGTGGCATTGTGCATTTTTAGTTAGAGTGGTTTGATTAGTTGAGTGTATCTCTCGTATAAGTTATTTTTTTAACTAAGAAAGAGTGTCCCATAAGTCCTTGGCTCATATCACTTCCTCCTTCCATGTTTTTAGTTCGCAATGGCATTCCTTAGGTAGCTTACAAGCTTGTTTTTCTTCATTTAACAAATTCTTTCTTAGTTTCAATTGAATTCCACACATAATCTTGTTCTCCATATGTATAAAGTGGTAGTGGAGGTATTTTGGATATTTCAAGACTCAATATGTTGAGTTAGGTTTCCTTTTCATGATAAATAGGGCATAAACTTGACCATGTGTTCATGTTCCAAGCCATCTTAGTCATGAAATATCCCTGGCTAATAATTTCCATGTACAAGTAGATGTTTTTCATGATTGAATAAGGTGTTTGAAGTTGTTTTCAAAGTTATTTTTAGGGAGACCATTCATTTTAAGAGTGAAAATTACATATGGTATGTTAGGAGGCTAATTAAACTACTTTCTCAGTCATATGTTCACCTATAAGAAGGCTTAAATAAGGGCCTAAGAGGTTCAAAAGAGTGTCAAATCATGTGATGAGACCATACTTGGATCCCTTTCACAATGAGGAAACCATTATAAGCTTGTATGAGGTGCTAGAATGGCCTAAAAGCTATGATAATCCTTCTTAGGAATTAAGACTATGTTTTAGGCCTATTGTCCCTAAAAACACTAAACAAAGGTTTTCAATATTTTAGGAAATGGAATATATCACAATAAAAATACCTTCCAATTCTCATAATTATTTGGATTATTATAATCTAACATGGACATAAACTATGCAAATTTTTAGAAGGTGAGGATTAGTAGAGAAGGGTGATTTGAAACCTCAAAGTTTCTCTCAAACACACTAGAGATAAGAATGTGAACCAAAAGAAATTTTATCACCCAAATGTTTTATTTTAAAACCATGCTTCATGATTGATTAGCTTTGATGATGGATAAATGAATTTTTAAGGCTCAATAGATCACCATAAGAGAGGGTGGATGTTTTGATACCTCCTGATACTCATACCCTATCCGTACATAGGGAAAAATGATTACCTACAACCAGGTAGATAGACATTAAGCTTAGGAGGTCTTGATGGTGTTTTGAAGGAAATTTAAAGGAATGAATGAAGTCCAAAACATATTTTTTAAAATTAGGGAGTTTTAAAATAAATTTTTGACATCATGACCAAGTGGATGAGAAAATGCAACCTACAACAAACCCCAAAAAAGAGGCTTAGTCCAAAGCAGGGGTCACATGGTAAATAGTTGTCTTAGTCAAGGTTTTTGATAGTGTTTAAACAATCCATGATAATAAAAAGTTGATTTTATATTAAATTTGACTTAAAGGACTTAAAATAGGTTCAATACAACTTTTTACAAACCCAAAAAATCACATTAACAACACCTATAGGTTAGTAGGCAAGGATTAATAGTTGTCTCATTTTATGATCTCAGGGTACATGGGAAGGATTAATAGAAGTGAAGATAATAAATCATGTTTTTTAACACTATTATTGTGATCAATATGATCTTAAAGGACTATAAATTATTCAAAACAAATTTTATATAACTCCCAAGGGTTTTTAATGCATCTACAACCAACCTTGTTGACTGTGTAAACAATGAACACATTTAGAGCTCCAAATGATAAAGAGGAACCTAGTTAAGTGATAAATATATTTAAATAAGGATTAAATTTTTTAAATATGACTTATTGGAGGTTTAAAAACACCTTTCCCAAGGTAAAATCATGCAAATAACACCTACAGGTTAGTATGTAGGGGATCTCAGTTAAGGCACAGAAAGGGGCCCATTTTGGTTATAAAGTGAAAAGGTATAGGAAATGGAAGCTTAGTCATGATAAATAAAATGAATAATTACATTAATGAGCAGGTTTTATAGGTATTAAGACATTTTAAATTAAGTAAAAATATTTCATAGGGTCTTAGACCCCTATTCTCACATATAGTAGGGTTCAAGTAAATGGAGGTCTAGATGGAGCATAGACTATCTAGAGAAGAAAGGAAGGTTTAAATTATTATAAAATGACCCATTATGATAAAATAAATTCCATAACATACCTGATACATTTATAAGGTACTCAAATTCCCTCCTCACTTGGCAAATGGACTACACTCCATACAAGCAAGCTAGGAAACCCTTGGTTCAAAGGGTAAACATGAAGAATACACTAAGGAGAAAGGTTTTGGATGATTTAAAAATATCAATAAGAAAAAATTAAAATTTTAAAACATGTATAGTAATATTATAAACATGAAATTAGTTTTTAAAAGCTACCTATAATTGGATTTGGATAAAAATGCAAGAAAAGTGAGTTTTTTAGCCCCATTTTTAGACAAGTTAAGCTGGTTAGGTACCTAAATGAGTGAGTCTAACCTTGAAATTTGGTATATATCATAATTAAGAAATTATAAAAATAAAAAAACTCATATTTTTTCATGGGAATTAGGGATATATTTCTTTTTTTATCTCAGATACCAGCCACTTAGGAAAATCAGAACTTTGGTTTACCAAGCAAAAGATGCAAAAATGAGCAAAGAACTTAGGTTGAAGTCTTGGGTTATTAAAGTAACAATGGGTGATTAGTATTAAATATTTAAGGAGGATAATTAACACTAAAATAAATCTATAACCATTAAAAACTACCTAATTTCTCATGCATATATTTACACTAGGTGAGTTCCCATAAGGCCTAATTGTTAAATGAGAGAGAAAGGATGAAAAGGAGTGTTTAAGAGGTCATGTGATGGATTTTTGAGTGTGAATTAAGTGTTAAAATTTGTAATAATCCATCCTAAGAATGTTATAATAGTCCAAATGACCCAAAATTGTAGGGGGTATGCCAAGCCCATTAGGCCTTGAGGAGACTTGAAGCCAATTAGAGGTCTATATGCATTTTTAGGCCTTGACATGCTGTACAAATGGTTGTAACATGATTATGTAGTTTTTTAAGATATATATGAGATTTAAAAGTGGATAAAATTTCAATAAGATGGTTTTTAACCTATAAATACCTCAGACATGCAAGAAAATGGAGAAACCAAGTTGAGAGGTCAACTTGTCAAACTCATATCTTTTCCACGGCTATGCATGGGAACAATAGGGATTGAGGGAAGTTATTAATGTTTCTTGAAATAAAAATTATGGAATTTGGATGAAAGTTCAATGTTCAATTTTTATTAATAAAACTTAATACCTAGAATTACCTAAAACCTTACTAAAGTCTTAGTTATGACCCAATGAGGAAAATGAGCTTGGAAAGTCAACCTAATGGTATATTTTGTAAATTAAACCTATATTATAATGGAGAGGAATCAATTAGGATCCAAAAAATTCAAAGATGTACATAATCTATAGACAACACTAAAATAGTGTTTTTATCACCCTTTTTTATGTTTTTTAGGTTTTATGAGGTTTGAGGAAATTAAATCAAGTTTGGATAAGTGTCTTAACTAGAGCTCTCCTTTTAGACAGTCAAAACTAACATGGTGAACACAAGGGTGAAAAGGGTGGAAACCTTGATTAGATGTCATTTAACATGAATTTTAGGTTTATAAGGCCATGAATAATCTTTTTAGGTTTATTTCACTCCCCCTCATGGATTTTCATGTGAAATTGTAGGAATTTTTTAAGACAAATGTAAAGGGTAGCTAAAAAGGGAGTTTTTAAGACTATAAGTAGTGATTACTTCTCTCTAAGAGTTTCTAAATGAGTAGGATCATAAAAAATGAATGGAATTTAATTCATAAATTCCTTCCCTCTCATCCCAATAATTATGTATATCCTTAGTTAATGGTGGGATGTTCAAATAGATATAAATTATTAAGGTAGTTTTTTGTGCTAGGATTGAGAGTTCTATGCCACTTTTCACAATTTTCATGTCTTGTATGGAAAATTAGACCTCTTTACTTTGCATGGTTCAAATAATGTATCTTTTTCATGAAAATTTTAACTCATTTTTTAATATTAACACATGTCCAAGTGACCTTTGGACTTCCTTTTCTTTGCCTCTCTCTCAAAACCTATAAATATGGACACTTTTATTTATTTTTGGTAGCCTCCATTAGTTAATGTGGAAAATATAGCCAAATTTGTACTTTAAATACTCTTGGATAAATATAAAAGTGATTTTTCCACTCACATGTTATAATATTAAGTATTGATTGCAATCTTGTTAGTCTTGTCTAGTGAAAGATCTTCTTTTCTAGCATGTTACTCTTGATTGTCTACCAAATGTGCTGAGAGGTTATTGTTATAGGTCTTTATTGGTATTATTTTCTTAGTGTATATGTGTCTTAAAATTTTATTATTAATATATCTCTTCATGTAATCATCCATTACCCTCCTAATTATCAAATAGCTTCTTGAATCTAACATATGAAACACTGATGTGATAATGCATCTTAAGTTATGAGTTTTGTGTGAGAGAGACTTTATGTTTATTAAATTAGTTTATATTTATTTAAATTGGAGTCTATTAAACATTGGTGCATCACCATTTTTTTTCTTAGTTGTTTTCTTAACCCTTTTCATCCACAAGTTGATAGTTAAGAAGTGATTCAAAGAGTGTGTCAAGGGAACTAGCCCTTTTAGAGATTCATCTCTCAACATTGTCACCCATATAAAGAGGGATCTTTCCATTGTTATAATTGGATGAGGAGAGATATTAATCTACTCAAGGGTGAAAATCCATGTGTCAATAATTTTTGGCAAGCCAGGTGGGACCTCAAGTCCTAGAAGGTTATTCAAGATCGGTGTTAGTCTTGACATAGTTGAAGTTGTAAGATTATCTACATTTAGTACCTAAAAAATCCATTGAATATTTCACGTATTTGTTTTATTATAATACCTTATTCTCCATGCCAAAGGTAACAACTAGGTCTGCTACTAAATGTATACCTTTTGAGTTTGTGAAATTACCTCTATATTCTACCATAAGGTTTAGGTGTGTAAATACCCATCCTTATTCAAGAGAATTGGTTTTCAAGAATTCTAAGTTATTGTTTAGTTCAATACCTAATACTAATAATTAAAATTCCAATATGGATATAAAATAACCTTTTGTATCCTTTACCGGATCATTTCCTTTGAATCTTACCCAATATGACCAAATTCTAGGAACAACACTTAAGAGTGTTCCATATTTTAGTGGAGTATGTCCTATTACTTCCTTTAAACATATTAGAAACATAGAGTTTTTTTGAAATATCAATAATATAATTCAATAAAATGTGGATATTAGGTTTTTGGCATTATCTTTCGAAGGAAAATCCTTGGATTGGTACAGGACTATACCTAAAAAATTTATTGGTTTATGGGATGAGCTAGGGGGTTTATTGACTAAGAGGTTTAGAAAGAAGAGTGATAATATATCTCTAGATGAGAAATTAACCACCAAAAAGAGGGAACCACAATAATTTATGCTATATTTCAAAAAACATGGGATAGGATCCCAACTCTTGTGAGGCCTACTCCAAACAATGCATTCTTGTACTATATAAAAGCATTGAATAGTGATCTAGTCATGATGATTCAATCCATGGGTGGGAATAAACTCCATGTTGCCTATGAGATAAGTATCAATGCTAAGAATTGTCTTGTTTAATTATGGAAGATTAATCCTAAGCCTCCAATGCCATTTTCCCCTTATTTTCAACCTCTTAGTCAAGTCACATTACCTACCTTGGCTCCTTTTCCTAGCCATGAAAAGTATACCATTATCCCAAATAGTGATATTTATGAGGTCAAGAGTTTAATCCAAATTTTTACCAATGAATTGGTTGCTCTTAAAATGAAACAATCCCAAATTTATATGCCATACCAATCCTACAATCAATTTAGACAAACCAATAGACCTCCTTTTCAAGGTAATGCTCAAGGACAAAGTCAAATCACCCAAGCTAGGCCTTATCAAAGATACAATAATAATTCCCCCTCATCCTATAAAGCTCTTGTTCCCACTAAAAATAACTTGGTTTAATAAAATTCATGCTATCCATCCTTTGAGAAAAATCAAGAACAAGTTGTTTATGCAAATAAAATGCACAACCAAACCATGACAATGTAAGGTAATCAATATTTGCAAGTTTTAAGTTTTAAAGGACCAATGAAAAGTGGAGTGGATAATGGCCAACCAAAATATGATTATACCCTCATAAATAATTTTTAGGGAGTTTTTTGTGCTATTAATCATTTGGAGAATCCAATTAATATGAATACTAGTGTTTCCCCTAACACTAGGTCCAAGAAAAGGGTTGTTAAAAAGTAACAAGGAGAAACTCAAGGACTTATTTTGGTCCCCACTTCATCTCCAATGGTAACTATGTCAAATTCAAATCCTAGAGTGCAAGAAAGTCAAAATTTTAAAAATATGAGGATATCTCCTATTCACCCTTCTTCTCAAGCTACACCATAAGGAGATAATGCTCCTAAGGAGTCCCCAAAGGTGAATAATTCTTCCATCAATGTTGTAGACCAAATGAAGATGCTTAAAATGTCCATCTCATTATGGGATTATTTGACAATACCAACATAGAAATATATGATCCAAAAATAATTTCAAGGATTGGGTAAGCAATTTGGCTCATCTAGGAATGAAAATGTTATCCTAGTTAATGGAACTCAACCTATAGATGGTCAAGTGAAAAGGAATGAAAAAACTTATCCTTTATACCTATCTATAATAATTGGTGATTCCTTGGTTCATAATTGCATCATAGATAATAGGAATAGTAATTTAATTATTCCCAAGTGTATAATAGCTAAATTAGGCCTCAAATATGAGCTAATGACTAAGGAAATCTTACAACTGGATGGATCACCAGCTAATACTTTGGGAGTAGATAAAGATTTCAATTTGATCCTACATGATTGTCCTACCTTTTATATTCCTCATGATGTGGTTGTGGTATATTTACCTCCATACCTTACCCTTTGCTTGTTAAGAGAGTTTACAACTAAGATAGGTGTATACTTGGCAACCAATTGGTCCTACATGGTTTTTACGATAAAGTATGACACTAAGGTTAAGACTAAATCAAAACATATTAATCATATTCACTTGGAGACTTACACACATAAAGTGGCAAATGTCAACTATGCCATCATTGATTAAGAGGATCTCCACATTTACCAATCTCCAACATCTTCCCTTGAAGGAGTTTCTAATTTATACATAGATGAATGGGGAGATAAGCATTATGAGAATGATCATTATAAGTTCATAGTGGAAGATGGTCTTGGGGTGTATTTTATGCATGGGGAGGACACTTTCATACCAAACTTAGTGAATCCAAGTGAGAATGTGAATGTTTTATGGTAGATTTCTTTGATGAGTCAAGGATAAATATTGGGGTAGGTGGTGGAGCACTGTTGGTTTCACCTTCTAAAGAAAGGTATTATTCAACTTTAAAATTTTAATTTTGATGTATGTGTAATGTGGTAGAATATGAGGCCCTAATTCATGGCCTTGAATGGGTAGGGAAAAGAGGTATCAAATATTTGCTACTATTTGGTGATAATGAGTTAGTTCTGAATCAAGTGAGAGGGTAGAATTTGACAAAGAACTCTTTTTGCTTAAGTCCTATAATCATAGATTATGGGATCTTGTGGAAGGTTTTCAATCTTTTAGTATAACATATATTCCAAGAGAAGAAAACAAGCATGTTGATAGGTTGGAATCAATTGGAGATTATTTTTATGTTCCAAAAGGGATAAAAGAGGATAGGAACTAACCACATCTCAAGGTAATTATAAGGCCTTTCATACTAGATAATGCCACTAATTGATAAGTGTTTGATAGTGACCAAAAAATTACTCTTTTCCTACAAGAGGAGACTGATTTTTCTTCTAATAATAAGTCTAAATTAAAATAATAATATGGAGGGTAGATTGTCTAATTAAAATCCAAAAGGTTCCAAAAGGCATAGTTACTCTTGAGAGCATATTTAATGAGGATGGTCAGCTAAAGAAAGAGAAGGTAGGAATGTCTATTGAATAAGAGAAATATGAAAAGGTAGAAATATTTAAGGATAGGTTACTTACACTTGGAAAAGTATGCACTATCCAAGACAAACATGATTTCATTGATGTATTTAGTGATGTCTTCACATGGGAGTATAGGTATTTGAAGGGTTTTGATCCAAGCGTAGCTCAACACACTATAGAGATAGATGAAAATTCGAAGCCTATTAAGAAAAGACAAAGGGAAATCAATCCTAATATTTAAACCCTCATGAAGAAAGAGCTCACTAAGTTGATTGAGTCTAGAATCATCTTTCCTATCAATCATTCATTTTGGTTGGAAAACTTAGTCCATGTTAGAAAGAAGAATGGGGATATCAGGTTGTGTGTTTACTTTAGGGAATTGAGTAGAGTTTCATTTAAGGACCATTATACCCTCCCTTACATGGAACAAATGTTTTAAGTTATGGTAGGTAGTTAGAGGTTTTCTCTCCTTGATGGGTATTCTAGGTACAATCAGATTTTAGTGGAGGAAAGTGACCAATATAAGATAGCCTTTACTACTAAATGGGGTACATATGCTTATAGTAAGATTCCTTTTATATTGTCTAATTTTTAGGTACTTTTCAATGTGAAATGGATATGGATTTTAAAGTATTAATCAAGGACATTGTGTTAGTGTATCTTGATGATGTAAAATTTTTCTCCAAGGATGAAAATGATCACTTGAATAATCTAAGGTAGATTTTCAAAAGGTGTAGAGAGTTTGGGATCTCTATAAACCCAAAGAAATGTGTTTTTTATATCCATAATTTCAAACTCTTAGGACACTTTGTTTCCAAAAGGGGCTTATCCATTGATCCTGAAAGGATGATTTCCATCTTGGCATTGTTTTTTCCTAAACACAAGAAAGGTTTGAAAATTTTCTTTGGGAAAATAAATTTTATAAGGAGATTCATTCCTTATTTTGTTAACTTGGTTAATATTCAAACCTACATGCTAAGGAAGGATGAAGTGTTCACTTGGATAAGAAGGAAGGAAAGTTTTGAAGAGATCAAACAAGCCATTGCCCAAGCTCCTACTCTTGCAAGTCCTGATTTATACAAAGAGGTAATATCTACCATGATTACTTAAGAAAATGATGAAAATTTAGATCTTCCTATTGCCTTATTTAGTCAAGGTTTAGAGTGATATGAGGTAAGATACACCTATGTTGAGAAGTAAGTACATTGAGTTATTATGAGCCTAAAGAAATTTAGGAATATGTTATCTAATAGTAAGATTCACATATTTTTACCTCATCCTAATGTAAAATATTTTTTATTGAGAAAGGATTTAAAAGAGAAGAGGGTAGGTTGGATCACAAAAGTGATCGAATATGATGTGGAAATAAAGACAACCAAGCTAGTGAAAGGAAAAGGGTTATGTGAGCATCTTACTTCAGACTTGAAGGAGCAAAAGAAAGTTTTTTTGGTAATTCATGATGACCCTATGATAGATAAATATTCACCCATGAAAATTTGGACACAAGATATGATTCATTTCCTTCAAACTGGTGAGTGTCCATAAGGTATTGATAGAGATAAAAGAAGGTACTTTAGATTGTAATCCATTATTTGTGTATGTGTTGAAGGAGTGATATTTAAGAAGGAATTTTTAGGTGTGTTATTGAGGTTTATTGATTCAAATTAGATTGAAAAAATACTTTTTGAGTTTTATGATGGACTAACTAGTGGTCACTTTGCTCCAAGAACTACAGTTGCTAGGATTATGAGGGATAGATACTTTTAGCCCAGTTTGTTCAAGGGCACCAATGATTGGGTAATAAAATGTCAAAAGTGTTCTCTTTTTTATGGAAAACCAAAATTTTCTACCTTTCCTCTTCATCCAATCCAAGTTAAACAACCCTTCATGCGATGGGGTTTGGATTTCATAGGTCTAATCAATCCACCTTCTAGTGATGGTTACAAGTGGGTGTTGACTGATATAGATTACTTTACAATATGGGTGGATACTGTAGCTCTCAAGGAGACAAATGAAAAATTAGTTCTAGACTTATATGAAGGTATAGTAATAAGTTTTTGGGCTCCTTCAATACTAATTTTAGATAATGTACTAGCTTTTCTTGGAACAAGGATAAGAAAATGGGCTTTGAAGCATGGCATCTATCTTAGCACCTCCTCCAAATATTATCCCCAGAGGAATGGAATATATGAGTCCACAAATAATAATATAATTAGGATCATAAAGAGGATAATGGAGGAGAATCAAAGGACTTGACATTCTAAGTTGAAGATAGCCCTTTGGGGTGATAGGATTACCCCAAAGAGAGAAATTAGGAATTCACCATACACACTTGTTTATGGGAGAGAATCTATATTTCATATTTTATTTGAGTTACAAGCCTTGGATATTACCTATCATCTATAATTAATGGAGAATCAAAGCATAAAATTCAAGTTATGTGAGTTGATGGAGCTTGAAGAGATAAGAAATCAATTTATGCAAACTATGAGAACTCACCAAGAACAAACCAAGAGATACTTTGAAAATAAATCCATGCCAATAAGTTTCAAGGAGGGAGACATTGTATTAAGGTGGGATGAAGATAGAGCTAAACCTGAAATACACACAAAGTTTGATGCTTTGTGGAGTGGCCTATATGTGATCACACAATGCAAGAAACATAATACTTTCTAACTCTCAAGGTTAGATGGAGAGGAGCTTCATATCCTAGTAAATGGGATATATCTCAAACATTTTTTCTAAGTTTATCCTCTCACCTTGTACATATTTTCTTGATTTCCTTGTGTTCCCTAAGTGTTTATGCATAAGTGTGAGTTTTGTCTTTTATCTTGCCTTGTTTTGTGTTTTGCTTGGTCTTATTTTGTTGGTGTGGTGTGATTATTTTGTGTTTTTTTGGGAAATTTCCTTGATATTTGTCTTCAATAATCCATTGAATCTATTGGCCCTTAGTAGGATAAGGATAATGGCCCTTAGTATAATCGGCATACTACCCCTATGAGTCACCATTTTATTGACCAAATTTGATTTCTTGGTCAAATTTGGGCACCCTTAGGAAAAACATTTTGGTTTTAAAAATTTTGGTTTTAAACATTTAAAGTGGTCATAATATGTTATCATAGGAAGTATACTTGTTATATCATGTCATTTGAGGTCACATTAGATTTAGTCTTAGTCACATTAGCCAATTTGTCCATTAGGGGTCATTTTATGTCATTTTAAGAGTCATCAATGCATTTAGCACATTTACCAATGTGTATAGGTTTTCAATTTCATTTAAAACGTCAAATAAGTTAGTTTAGATGTCTAACATGTTTTTTACATCAAATACTTTTAGGCTTCCAAACTAAAATTGTAGAAATTAGCTAAAAAGAGGGGAAATGACATTTATACAAATTGTTGTGAAGTGTACCACATGGGGAAGATTTTTGGGGGTCCCTAAAACATCATAACAGTAATATACCCAATTATTTTTCTTTATAAGTTAAATTTTGAATCCAAAACCGTTCTACCCTTTTTTGCTCTTCTTGGTAGACTAAATTGACCTTCAAGTTTTTGCTTAGTACAAGAAGCATAGGTAGTTTTATATAGAATTATTTTGTGAGGTTGTTAAAAAATACAATACCTTAATTTTCATATATTTATTTTGAATATTTTTAAACTATTTTGTATGAAAAATCACTAACAAGTTGACTGTGCTAATTTGATAGGTGTTTGGTGAACCCTAATGGTTTTGTTCCATTTATGCCAAATCCATATGAACCATTTCTTGGTGTTGACTCAAAAATATATTTGATTCCATATCAGATGGTATTCATCTTTTTTTCATGAATCATGATGTTTTGATGATAAAAATTGGTCTATCATGTAAGGAGTTATCACCATGTGTAGTTTCAGTTAGAATGTTTTGATTTATAGAGTGTATCTCTACTCTAAGTGATTTTTTCAATATGGAAAGAGTGTCCCATAAGTCCTTAGGTAATATCACTACTTCCTTCCATGTTTTTATCTCACCATGTCATTCTTTGGGTATTTTAAAAGGTTTTTTTTATTCATTTGCCAAATTCATGCTTAGTTTTAGTTAAATTCCACACATAAGCTTATTCTCCCTATGTATGAAGTAGTAGTGGAGGAATTTTGGCTCTTAAAATACTATATATGTTGATTGAGGATTATTTTTCATGCTAAATAGGGCATAAAATTGACCTTGTATTCATGTTCTAAGCCATCTCAGTCATGAAATGTCCTTGGCTGCTAATTTCCATGTACAAGTAGATGTTTTTCATGATTGAATGGGGTGTTTAAAGTTGTTTTCAAAGTGTTTTTGAGGGATACCATTAATTTTAAGAGTTAAAAATACATTTGGTATGTTAGGAGGATTTTATCCAACATACTCTTGCTCAAATAAGCCTTCTCTACCTACACACAGTCCAAAAGGCCATTTATAGGCTCCTGATGATGTCATTTTAATGTATGAAGAGGTGAATGACACGGAAATTATTTTAAAAATTTAATGGATGAAGGATTAAAATATGTTTTGAAGGTTACAATAAGACTTTTTATTCCTTTATTTATCTTTATTTCACATATTCCTAAGTAAACTACCTGCTCAGTTATATGTTCACTTAAATGAAGGCTTAAATACGAGGCTAAGAGGTTCAAAAGAGTTCCAAATCATGTGATGAGACCCTACATGGATCCCTTGAACATTGATGAAACCATTATAATATTTTATGAGGTTATATAATTTTGAAAAAATTGTGAGAGGCCTTCTTAAGAATTAAGACTATGTTTTAGGCCTAATGTCCCTAAAAACACTAAATAGAAGTTTTCAAGCTTTTGGGAAATGACATATATCACAATAAAAAGACATCATAATTATAATAATTATTTTTCTTTATATCCTATAACATGTATAAAAAATATTCAAAGTATTATAAGGTGAGAATCAGTAGAGAAGGGTGATTTCAAACCTCAAAGTTGCTCTCAAACACACTAGAGACAATTAGTAATATCTACAAGAATGTGAACCAAAAGACCTTTTGTCACCCAAATGTTTTATTTTAAACCCATGTTTCATTCTTGAGTATCTTTTATGATGGATAAAGTAATTTTAAAGTCTCAAAATATCACTAGAAGAGAGGTTGGATGTTTTGAGACCTCCTCATACTCATACCCTATTTGTACATAGGGACAAATGGTTACCTATGGCCAAGTAAATAAACAATAACCTTGGGAGGTTTTGATGGTGTTTTGAAGGGAATTTAAAGGAATGATCTAAGTAAAACACATATTTTTTAACCTTACAGAGTTTTAAAATAATTTTTACATTATGACCAAGTGGATGAGCAAATGACACCTACAGTAGACCCCCAAAAAAGAGGCTCATTCCAAAACAGGGGTTACATGGTAAATAGTTTTCTTAGTCAAGGTTTTTGATAGTGTTTAATCCATAAATGATAAAAAAAATGTTAATTTAGATGAAATGTGACTCCATGGACTTAAAATAGGTTTAATAAAACTTTTTCCAAACCCAAACAAGCAAACTAACAACACCTATAGGTCACCAGGTAGGGGTAAATAATTATCTCAGTCTATGATCTCAGGGTACATGGGAAGGATTGATAGAAGTGAAGATAATAAAGAATGTTTTTTAGAACTATAATTTTTATAAATATGATATTCAAGTACTATAAAAAATTCAAAACCACTTTCATAGAGCTCCTAAGGGTTTTGAATGCATCTACAACTAACCTTGTTGACTGTGTTAATCGTGAACATGTTTAGAGCTCCAAATGATAAATAAGAACCTAGTTAACAAAAAAATAGATTTAAATAAGGATTAAAATGTTTTATTAGGATTTAATATAGGTTTAAAAACAACTTTCCCAAGGAAAAATAATGAAAATAACACCTACAGGTCAATAGGCAGGGGATCTCAGCTAAGGCATCAATAGGGGCCCATTTTGGTTATGAAGTGCAGAAGTATAGGAAATGGAAGCTTAGTCATGATAAATATAATGAATAATTAAATTAATGAGAATTAATTAGAGTTATTAATACGTTTTAAAGTAATTAAAAATATTTCATAGGGTCTTAGACCCCTAGTCTCACATATAATAGGGTTCAAGCAAATGGAGGTCTAGATGGAGCATATACTATCTAGAGAAGAAAGGAAGGTTAAAATGATCCATAATGATTAAATATATACCCTAACACACCCAAGTCATTTATAAGGTACTAAAATTCCCTCATCACTTGGAAAATGGACTACAGTTCATATAAGCAAGCTAGGAAACCCTTGGTTCAAAGGGTAAACACAAAGAATACACTAAGGAGAAAGGTTTTGGATGAATTAAAAAGATCCATGAGAATAAATTAGATTTGGGAAACATGTATAGGTAGATTAAAAACATTAAATTGTCTTGTAAATGTCACATATAGGTGGATTTGGACAAAAATACAAGAAAATAGTGTTTATAGCCCTTTTTTAGACAAGTTGAGTTGGTTAGGTACCTAAATGAGAGAGTCTGAAATTGAAATTTGGTATATAGCCTCATTATGACCTTGTAAAACTCAAAAAACTCTCATTTTGTGATGGTAATTATGGATATATCTCTTTATTTTGTCTTAAATACCAACTATTTAGGAAAATTAGAACTTTGGTTTACCAAATAAAAGATGCCAAAATGAGAAAAAAACATAGGTTAAAGTCTTGGTGTCTTAAAGTAACATTGTATTATGAGTATGGAAGATTTATTGAGGATAATTAACACTTAAATAAAGCTATAACCCTTCAAAATGACATAATTCCTCATGAGTGAGTTCCCACTAGGCCTAATTGTCAAATGAGAGAGAAAGGATGAAAATGAGTGTTTTAGAGGTCATGTGATGGATTCATGAGTGTGAATGAAATTTTAAAATGTGTAATAAGTCATCCTAATAATTTTAGAAGAGTATAAATGACCCAAACTTGTAGGGTTTATGCCAAGCCCATTAGGCCTTAAGGAGACTTGAAGCCAATTAGGGGTCTATATGCATTTCTAGGCCTTGATGAGTTGTCCAAATGGTTGTAACATGTTTATGTAGTGTTTTTAGATATTTATGATCTTTTTAAAGTGGATAATCTTGTAAGAGGATATTTTTTAACCTATAAATAACTCAAACATGCAAGAAAATGGAAAAGCTAAGTTGAGAAGTCAAATTGTCAAACTCATATCTTTTCCAAGGATATGGATGGGAACTATAGGGATTGAGGTAAGTTATTAGGGTACATTGAAATAAAAATTGTGTAATTTTGAGGTAGGTTTAAATTTCAATTTTTATGAACAAAGCTTAAGACCCAGAACTGCCTAAAACCCTACTAAAACCTTGGTTATGATCTGATGAGGAAAATAAGCTTGGAGAGTCACCATAATGGAATAGTTTGGAAAGTAAACCTATTTTATAATGTATAATGCTCACTAAATATCCCACAAATGTAAAGGATATATATGAAACTATATAGAAAACATGTAAAATGGTGTTTTTCTCACCATTTTCTATGTTTTAAAGGTTATATAAGGTTTGAAGAAATGAAATAAAGTTTTGAGGGAATATAAGGACATATTATATCTCTATATGGTCATTTTATTCTATTAAAATACATCTAAGTGTCCTAAATAAAGCTCTCCTTTTAGCTAGTCAAAACTGACATGGTGAACACAAGGGTGAATGGTGTGGAAACCTTAATTAGATTTCCTTTTAAGGTGAATTTGAGGGATATAAGTCCATGTATAATATTTATAGGTGTATTTAAATCCCCTTAATGTATTTTTATGGGAAACTAAAGGCATTTTTGAAGACAAATGTAAATGGTAGTAAAAAGGGAGTTTTTAAGATTGTAGGCAGTGATTGCTTCTTTTCAGGAGTTTCCAAATGAGTAGGATCATAACCAATTCCTATAATTTCATGGTTTAAGGCCTTCCCTCTCATACCAATAATTATTTATATCCCTATTTATTTTTTTTATGTTCAAATAGATATGAATTATGAAGGAAGTTTTTTGTGCTAGGATTAAGAGTTTTATGCCACTTTTCATAATTTTCATTGATTATATGAATAATTGGACCTCCTAACTTTGTATGGTTCAAATAATTCCTCCTTTTCATGAAAATTTTAACTCTTTTTGGAATATTTAAACATGTAAAAGTTACCTTTACACTTCCTTTGCTTTTCCTCTCTCTCAAAAGCTATAAATATGGACTCCTTTGTTTCTTTGTGGTAGCCTCCATTGGTTAATAGGGAAAATATTTCAAAATTTGTACTTTAAAGAATATTGAAGAAATATAAAAGTGATTTTTCCTCTCACATGATGTAATATTTACTATTTATTACAATATTTTTGGTGTTGTCTAGTGAAAGATCTTCTTTTCTAGCATGTTACTCTTGATTGTCTACCAAATATGCAAAAAGCTTATTATTGTTGGTATTTATTAGTATTATTTTCTAAGTGTATAGTTTTATTATAGGTGGATTATGAATGTGTACCTTAATTTAATCATCCATTACCCTCCTAAGTATCAAATACCTTCTTGAATCTAATGTATGAAATAATGATGTGACCATGCATCCTAAGTTGTGAGTTTTGTGTGAGAGAGACTTTAATTATCTTTAATTAGTAGACATTAAATAAAATTATAGGATATTAAACATTGGTACATCAAATTTTTTGGTTTTCTTAATTTTTTTCTTAACTCTTTTCATCCACAATTTGATATTTAATAAGTGATTTGAAGAGTACATCAAGGGAACTAGAACTTTTAGAGATTCATCTCTCAACATTATCACCCACAACAAGAGGGATGTTTCTATTGTTCCACATGGATGAAGAGAGATAGGCATATCCTTAGTGGTGAAAATATAATTATAAAAAATTTATATTGGGCTTATCAAAGTGAAATTTACATAATTCTCATTTATAATTTTATTTTGGGTTTATATTGTGAGGCATATCATGGGCTAAAGGAAATAAATGGTCCAACTATATTTCACAGTAAAATAAACTCTAATTTTGTGTTCCTTACTGAGATAGAGGTATGTTTAAATATTATAATTAAATTTAATTATCTAATTATGAAAAAAAAAATTCCTTTTAGTTTACTTCTTACAACTCAAATTAATTGGGTTCACTTGTTTTTAATAGAAGATAAACTAGTTTTCAATTAAGAAGAGAAATTGTGATTAATAAATACCATATACTTGAGGGTTATAGGGTTTAGATAGGGGTGATGATAAATAATATAATGTGTAAAAACCATTAATAAGGATAAAAATTGAGTATTTATATCTCACCTACTTCTGTATATGGTTGGCAAGGCACGTCCACAAATCCAACTTTTAAAAGTTTCAAATTTTATTGTAAATTGAAGTAACAAAAAATTCAAAACTTTGGAATTATTAATGATTCATTAAATTTTTTAGCATACTCCAACATTGGAAACATTTTACCTCATCCTACTCAATAATATTCTACACAATCACAAATACATTTTGTGCTATAATATCCCTCAGTGTAAGGCATGTGACTTCAAGTTTGCAATTATGTAATTTATTAAACTACATGGTAAGTTTAGTTTATGGATATTTGGTAGAAGATTTACTTTCACCTTCTATTATACCATGTCCACCATCACAAAACATATTTGAAACCCAAAATATGGATCTTAATGTCTCTAACCTATAGTTTAACACACTTTAAATTTTATTGAATTAATTTGTTTATTAATTTTTATGGCATTTCCTATTATAGAGCCACTTTCCATAAGAATTCAAATTCCACCACATGCTTTGTATAGAATAGGGGGAATAAATTATTATTACCAATAGATATTAGGGGAATAATTCATATAATAACATTAGAGTTCCCCACTTTTTCTAAGGGTGGAATGTCTAATACAATAAGTACCAATATAATTTTGAAAAATATTGATCTTAATGATTATTTCCTTGAGAGTATTGACAAAATGCCTCTAGACATATTTTTACCCATAATATTATTCATGGAACTTAGTTTTAGGGTTCAAAAAAAACTATAGGTTATGAATCATCTAGTTCACCACCTGAGACAACCCTTGAATTTAAACAATATTTTAATGAGTTGATGTCCTTCCCATTAACAAATCTTATTGGAGGAATGGTTTTTATTTGCTATATGACATCATATATACTACTTTAAAATTTCTAAAAGTATGGGAGATTCATGGGAAGGTCTTAGTAAAGGAAATTAATGATAATTTTCAGAACCACTTGCAAATATATTCTTTATATTCTTTGGTTCAAAATTATCCCTCCAAGGTTGACATTTTAGTGAATAAAGTTGAATCAAGATCAATTATAGTTAGTAATCCCTATAATTATAATGTTTTATATGTTATGATAAATAAAATAGAAAACTTGAATGTAGAGGCACATGCATAGTATAAAAATGGGTAAGAGATCAAAACCTTTTCCACCTTATCAATGCAGAAGAAATAAAGCTTTGGTAAGTAGTAATTTCTTTGACAAAATTTATTTACACTATTGTAAATTTTATCTCATGTACTTTATTTTCCAAATTATAGTCAAAATATGAAAACATAAATAATGAAGCAAAATTACTAAATATTCATCTAGAAAAAGCATTCAAAATATTAAATGCAACAATTTCATTCAAGGAAAAAATTGTGCTAGTAAACAAAGAAAATAATATGTTGAGGAGGATAATCAATAAAAATGACATAGATCTAGAAGTTATATTTGTTAGGTTGTGGAGCTAAAAGCTTCAACTTGTTGCAGACATGGAGGAGGTTGTTGAGTTATAGGGATACCGACATCGGCAGTGGGACCGATGTCGGTCAGATTTAGTGCAGAAGGCAACTGACATCGGCAGGGAGTCGGCCAATGTCGGTCACCTCCAGTCAGATAGGGACCGACATCAGTCACCTGTGTGTTCTAAAACTATTCATTGCATGAACAATTAGTTTGTTGAACTGATTGTTTACATGTAAAGGCTACTTCGAGTCTTGAGTTGCATGTCTATTATTAGTAAACTAAGAGTCTAAGTTATTGTTTAAGTTTGGGATCTATTTATAGACCCATTGGCATGTATTGTAATTATGAGCTAAAAAGGAAGGCAAAAAAGATCATTCCATTGTAAGATCATTGAGTTACAGGTTGTTGCAAGCTCATAGGAGATCTACATGTGTAAGTAAGGTCTATTGAATTGTAGGTTGCAGGTTCATGGGAGATCTACTTGAAGTACTTTAGAGTGCTTGGTATTGGCAGGGTTATTACTGACTGGTTGGAGAGGTGAACACCAATTTTATGTGTGAGTTGTGTGTTGGGACCATATTTGGTAGGAGAGTGAACTTTTGAAGAAGAATTACAGTACACTTGAGGTGTGAGAAGCCTTTGAAAGGTGGGAGAAGAAGTGGCATCTTATTTATTGTATTCTTTTTTGTACGAGTATTATTACAAGTTTTTGTATTGTCTCTCATATTCTGTGTTATGTGTGAATTCTAGTTACTTGTACTTCTAGATATTTATACATGTTTAATTGCTTGTATTTGATAATCATATTGTGCTCTTTCTGAGGAGCAAGATCCTAACAAGTGGGATCAGAACAAGTGTGTTGTTCTTGGATTCCCCATCAATTGGTATTAGAGCTTTTGATTGGGATACTAACAAGTTGTATCAGATCTGGTTAGTGTGTGTTGATTACAGGTTACTCACAAGGGTTTCTGTTTGAGTGGGAGTAGAGCAATGGCAGAAGACAGTAAGCTAAGAATGGAGAAGTTTAATGGCAAGAACTATCAAATATGGAGATGTATATTAAAGATCATCTGTATCAGAAAGATTTATACTTACCGTTGGGTGGGGTTGATTGTAAGCCCCAAGATATGAAGGATGAAGAATGGGAGGTTCTTGATCGAAAGGCTCTAGGATCTATAAGGTTGAGTCTTGCATCGTCTATGATTTCCAACTTATCATAGGCTAAGACAATGGTAGAGTTGATGGAATCTTTGGCAAATTTATATGAAAAACCTTTAGCTTTGAATAAGGTATTTCTTATGAAGCAATTATTTAATTTGCAAATGTTGGAACGTGGATCTGTACATAGTCATCTTAGTGATTTCCATGGTTTGGTAAACCAGTTAAATTTAGTTAATATTGTTTTTGATGATGAAATTAAGGCTCTCTTAATCTTATGCTCATTACCTAAAAGTTGGGAGAGTTTGGTAATGGAAATTAGTAATACTGCATCTGCTTCAAAAATCTTAAAAGTGGATGATGTTGTGAGTGTAATCTTGAATGAAGATATACACAGGAAAAGCACAGGTGAATCATCAGGGAATGCTTTGAGTGTTGAAAGCAAGGGAAGGTAAGGAGAGAAGATCGAGCATGGGAGACCAAGGAGATCCAAGTCTAGGTATGGCAGAATAACCTGCTGGAAATGTGGAAAGCAAGGGCACTTAAAGAGAGATTGCAGGTTTGTTGAAGATCAGCATGAAGTACATGAAGAAGAACTAGATGTTGTGGATTATGTTGCATAGGATGCTCTGGTATGTTCCTTAGATAAAGTAGAATCTTGGGTTTTAGATTTTGGTGTGTCTTTCCATGCATCCCCAAATAGGGATTTTTTTCATGAATATGTCTAGGGAGACTTTGGAGAAATTTTTTTAGGGGATGGTAAGCTTTGTCAGATGGTTGGCAAAGGGAAAGTGAAGCTGAAATTACAAACAGGTAACACATGGGTGTTGAAGGAGGTCATGCATGTCCCAGTTCTAGAGTGGAATATGATTTTTATAAGAAGTTTGGGTGATGAGGGTTGCACAGTAACTCTCACAGTAGACTTTTGGAAGGTTACCAAGGGTGCACTTGTTGTAACAAGAGGTAAGAAAGTAGGTACACTTTATCTATCTACTTGTATTACTTATTCTCTTTCTGGGTTATCTACTTTAGCTGTAGATTCAAAGATGTGGCTTAATAGGCTTGGTCACATGAATAAGAAGGAGATGCATGTTCTGGAGTCAAAGGGTATGCTTTCAGATTTGAAAAGCATGGATCATGGTTTCTGTAAGCAGAAGAAGAAAGTGATGTTTCTTGAGAGATCTGATGTTAGTGATAAGAACATGAAAGCCTTGGTTTTCAAGGAGAAGGTGACGGACAGAGATTAGTCAAAGGGGCTAAATAATTTTGAGCAGAGCAAGGATGATTTAGACAAGGGTTTGATCCAAAAGGAGCTTGCGAGTAGAAGTCATTTCTCACAAGAAAAACATAGAGACCAACATCGGTTAGAAAACTGACGTCAGCGTCCAGATAGGGACCGATGTTAGCTATGTGCAGCGTGACATCAGTGACTCAGGGATAGATAAACCTGGAATCGGTTAGGGGGAACCGATGTCGTTAGTGAGGTAGTCACATGGAACCGAGGTCGATTGGGTGTAGACTGAGATGTGACTGACATCGATCATTGAGATGGATTTTGGGTAGACAACAAGCTGTCAAGGAGTCTCAAGCACCCATATGGAGGACTTAAAGGGTAAGTAAGCTTTAAATTCATCATTTCCCTTCTTTACACTATTTGTTGCTCACTGATGGTAAAAAACCAAGAAGTTGTTAAATAATTAGAGCAGGTAGATCTAGGAAACAGTGGGAGCTTGGCATGGATGAAGGATGTGATTCCTTGGAGAAGAACCAAATGGGAGTTTTGGGTGGAGTTACTAGCTGGAAGGAAGCACTAAGAGATGAATGGATGTTTAGGATAAAGAAGAGCGGGAATGGACATGTGAGATGGAAGGCCAGGGTATATAGTCTTGAATAAGCTATAGGACAATGGAGGTTTGACCATTGTGTTTCTCTTTACCAGGTTGGATAATATTAGCTACATTATCCTATTACTGTATTGTGTGCTTGTTGCAGGGTTACAAATACAGGGAGTTGCTAAACTAAAGTTAAAGCTAGTTCAGAAGTATGTCATGAGGAATTTGGGAGCAACAAGATTCTTTGGCATGAGTGTGTTCTAGGGACATGGAAGGTCATAGGTTGACTTTGTTTCAAGATGATTGTGTGAGACCGGTTAGCACGCCGATGGTTGGATAGTTCTATGAACAGTGTCTTGATTCACATAATGAGGTTGAGTACATGTGTACTAAACCTGAGTTTTCCCAAGCAGTGGGAGTTTTCAAAAAGTTAGGAGCCAATTCAAGAAAGAAGCACTAGAGGGAAGTTCAGTGGATTCTCAGGTATTTGAGAGGGACCAGCAGTAGGTGCACATGCTTTGCAGGGTCAAGTTCTTTTCTACATGGGTTTGTAGATGTGGATGTGGTAGGTGATTTGGATGATAGGAGGTGCACCACAGGTTTTGTGGTGGTTGGTCTTCAAGAGTGATCTTGAAGAGGAATACAAAGCAAAGGGAACAAATTAGATGATGTATAGGTACAGGTACAGTTATAATACAAAATAATATGTTGAGGAGGATAACCAATAAAAATGACAGATCTAGAAGTTATATTCAAGGAG
>JARHVA010001286.1:1680000-1745000 GCA_037957365.1 Torreya grandis | reverse complement strand
TGTTTGCATCATATTATCTAGTTTGTCTTTCACTAGAGCCATGTCATACTCAGGTATGTCTTCAAGTGGTGGCATGTAATCATCAATAATATATTAAAATAGTAACATGATATTGTGATTAATTATTTCATTTGGAAATCTAGTATTAGTGGAAGGATCTAAATACATAAATATTTTGATATTATCTTTGAAATGTAAAATTAGAGTTACTATAAATAAATAAAAAAGATTATGCTAATCATTTAGTACCTATATTTTAGGTGGATGTAGGTTTAATTTGAATGGTTATTCTTTTTAGATACCCAAAATAAGATAATATGATATTTTACATTGATAATTGGCATGATATCTTACCATTAACATCAAAATCCATCACATATAATGTTTTTGCAAGATAACCAACCACTTGCATGTGATCTAGATATGGTTATCGTCTAAACATTATGGTCATTGTCTAGAGTTTGTGGTCACCATCTAGAGTCTATAGTTACTGTATGCACCCAAAACCACTTGTTCTATTATAGTTAACTAATATTCCTATTAGTCAACACTAATTTTACTTAATTATTTTATTCTACTAATTAATCCTATTTTCTAACTATTTATCTAATATCTCCCTTATACTATTTTATATCCATTAACCTTACACATCGCCATCCATTCATTAATTATTCCTAATATACCATTATCCTAATCTAATTTAACTTCTCTAATATATAGGAATTTAAAATTCCTATAACCCCACCTACCCACCTACTAACCTACTCCCTAGCTATTCATACATATCTATATCCCTAATCCTATCATAATCCCTATCTAACCCCCACCTAATCTTTATTATCCCTAAACTAATCCTAGAAGTCTCTAGAATTGGAGACTTTCCTCCAATCTCTAGAAACCTCTATTTCTAGAGGTTTCCCTCAAAGGTATTTAAAATTCTTAAAATAATTCCTAGCCATGGATCTATCTTAACCTAAGTTCAAATCCTAGGCCTTGATCTTCCTTCCCTCCATATATAAAACCAAATATCTTCCTCCATGGAAGGGAAGAAGAAGATTATAGGGAAACCCTACCAAAATCCATCTATAATCTAGCATTATCATACCAAAACCATTTCAAAATTATCATAGGAATCCCATAGTCAATCCATTATCAAGTATCAAACATACTTCAATCAAGGTATCATTTTTTCAACAAATCAAAATCTAGATCATATGCATTTGAATCTTGGAATAGAGGCATGAGGATGCAAATAACATGGTAAGAATGTTTTAATAGTTTTGATTTACTTTCTCTATCCTTTCCTATTGGTGTCATTGATTTTGGGTTGCATATTGTCATTTGATAATATTTCAAGAACCCCAAATTGGTGCACATTTTAGTGACCATGGTGGGACACTTTCTCCCATTTAACTATTTTTTCTTGTTAGTGATTATCTTCACTAGCTTGTAGGTCTGATTTGGTGAAGAAAATCTCAAAATTTTGAAGTTTTTACATGCACATATCTCAATCACAGTATTACACTATCAATAGTTGTAGTTGTGGTATGGTCTTCACTTATAGCATTATTATTGGCTAACTAATAACTATTATGGATTAGGTATGGTTTTTAAAATAATTATACTCCCCCAATCATAGGATTGCACTAATATTAGAGATATTATCATTTTCACTAGTAGTATTATAACTTTGCCATTAGCAGTTAAGGTTTAAAAGAACTTAGCATTTCAATAATCTTGTTACTATCTTAGTAATAGGATTTCCCTAGTAATAGAAGTATTTTCAATACCAATTTCAATATTGAAAACCACTAAAAGCTATCCTATAGGTTATTTTCAACAATCCCACCACTTATCTAGTAGTGGGATTACCTTGGTAATAACGGTATTGACATTCTAAGTAGCCATATTGTCGAAATCAGTCTTTAGGCCTAGATTATAACTCATTAAGGATAACATTATGTTATTATAGAAACATTTGTTTTTGTGGTTGATTCTATGTGTAGGATAGAGGGATAACCCTTTAGGAAATCAACCAACCAAGTTTTTTCAATAATCCCACCACTATGCCAATAGAGATATTGTCCTGATAATAGAGGAATTATTAATCCCAATTGCGGTATTATATTTTATCATCAATCCAGTAAAACACTATCCATATCACTTTTAAATAATTATTTTTAGTGTGTTAGGGCCTTTTTTGGAGGATTTTTTAGGGTTTATAAGTGGTAAACTAGAGGTCTAGTCTCTTTGTTACAAAGTTATAATATACCTCTATATCAATATTTCACTCTCCATTTCTAGAAACAATCACTAATAGGGGGTGTTTTTGTCCTATAGGGCTCACCAATTGTATAAGAAAGGGGATACTTATCTAAAATCTCACTATCTAAACTAGTCTAACATCATTCAATAATACCACTACTCCCTTAGTCATGGGGTTGCCCTACAACTAGTGAGATGGCCAATCTAAGTCATGAGATTGTAGTTTAGGCTAGTTCAAATTAGTGATAAGATTTTCTAGCATATTTTATCATCAAATAATTGTATTAAAACCAAGGTCCTTTAATCATTTTAATTAAATAGTCTATTTACTTAAGACATATATAGATTATTTGTGTTAAACATTATAATACCACTATTTGTATTTTCATTGATAGTTATAGGTTTATCAATTTGAATCATGGTTTTGTGGTCTACAGTAAAATTACTACTATCGATCTACTCCTAGTTATAGTATTATCATTATCAGTAGTAGGATTTTTAGACTACCATGATTTTATAGTTAACTATCATGGTTAGAAAAACATCTACAATCCCACCACTTTGCTAGTCATGGGATTATCCTGTAAGTCATGGTTTTGCATTATGTAGTCACAAGATTATAGCATTTTTTGCCTTTAATTTAGTCCTTTTCAAGATCATTTTTTGTGTTAATTTTTGTGATTTTTTCATCACTTTGAGCATCCCAAAAATCTCAAATTGACTTTAGTGGTGAATGGATTTACCCCTCAACCCCACCCTATACTGCAATGGGGGCACGCTAGGGGCACTGCCCCTTGACCCCATTAGGGGATACCATCCCTAGACCCCCACATCATGTCCCATTCACCCCAAAGAATTTATAGATCCAAACCTTGATTTTTTTAGGGGTGTTTTATTAAGGCATATTTGACCAATATATTATTTATTTTAAAAGTCATCTTTACTAAAACTTTGCTTGTAGGTCCCTTGGATATTTTGGTACCCCATCATATATCTAACCTTTGTGCTTGTAGAGGGGTGCCATTTTATGATTTTATCTTATATTTCATTATCTTGATCATTAATTTTAGTAAATCATTGTCTTTATACTTTATTTTAAACATTTATGTGCTTAATCTTATTTGTGTATATATCTTTGATATCTCTTTTTATGTACTAGTTTATCATATCATGCCAAAAACACATAGGTAATTAAATCAATTAATAAATCGTATCATGTGTTTTGCCTATTTATTAACCCCTCCCCCTAGGATAACATGTCACATGGAATTAACACCCATACATGGGCTTAGTCAATAGGGGCTAGTGTTATGTATTTCATCACCACACACTAACCAAACTCCATTTTTTGGTGGAGTATAATAATCAAAGACAAATGTTGTTAGGCTAAGTGAGTCGCCCCATACAGGTCATCTATGAAGGGGAAGAGTTAAATATCTAAACTAGGCATTAGATAGAACCTTATATGGACTTAGGCCTTAATTTACCTTTGTGTATATTGAGTATTCCCTTAGAGAGATTGTTTAGCCTAACATAAGATCTTTTGGCCATAATAGGTGTTCCACTATCAGCATCAATAATAGCACCCAAGTGACCATCAAGTATAATCAAGGTCGAGAGGGTTTAGTTAATTACATAATTGGTCACCACCCTATAACCTCACTTGTGTAGCTATTAGATATTGTGGACATCAAGTTACACACCCATTGATTTATAAATCATAGCTTATGGCTTACTTTTTTGGGTGTGTGTTATGTTTGACATATGTTGTTTTTAAGTCAAGTCAACCTTCTACCTATCTGAGCTTATCTAGGTCCTTTGTACATATCATCTTGTATATTTTATCCTCATCATTATATCATCTTATGTATATCTCTCAGACTATCCTTTTTGTGTACATTCTAAATCATCATCCTCATCTCATCTTGTATATCCTACTCATCATTTTATAGTCTCTTTGTATACCTTTATCTTTGTCATAACCACTCATCTTTAAATATTCACATCTTACATCTTTATCCCAAGTCTACATCATCACCCACTTATCATAGTCACCCCATCTTTTCCTAGTCTCACCATATCCCATTATCCTTGGTCATCACCCCATTATCTTCTACATCTTTTCCTAATCACTATCTTGTCTATCCCCTCCTACTCCAACCATATCTACCCACCACTTCATCCACTCACACATCTTAATCCCCATCTTATATCCATTATATAATCATATTCTCTCCATCACAATCTTAGTCTAACCATATCCCCTATCATCGATCATCCTAATCACATCTTGTATATCCTAAACTCATCCTCTTATACACCATTTATTCTCTTGTAAATTCCTTGAGACTCCCATAGTAGGCACATTCATCCATCATCCTAGTCACACCTTGTCATAAGACAACCTCATCCATAATCAATCCCACCTCACTTTTACCTTACCTTATCCATCAATGACACCATAGTTTTGAAAATTCCCATTTCATATTATATCCTAAGTCCACCTTATCTATAGTCCTAATCATCTCTATATCATCTTGTCTCATTATCCTATCACCTTGTATATTCTTATTTTTTCCTTCTTATACATAATCCATTCCCTTGTACATCCTTTTAATCACATTTCATCATTACACCATACATCATTAGTCATCCCCTAATAACATCCTAATCATACCTTATAATCCACATCTTATCTTAAATCCATACCTGATCACTTGTCTTGACCTTTCCTTAATCACCCATACAATCATCACCTCATCTTATCCTAAATGGATTTTTGGTCACACACAGGTCTAAACCATCCACCTTTCATTACCCAATTATCATTTCATCATCACCTATCATCACACTTATCCCCATTCCATTATCCTAATCACTTTCATTACATCATCCTACCCCATCCCATCTCAAGCAAAATTAGTCTAAGGTCTTGAGTTAGTCCTATCATCTTATCATCTTAATCCCCTTATCATCTTGTCATCTTATCCACTTATAATCCTATCATCCTATCACCGTCCAATCATACTAATCCACTTGGTCAAATATAATATCATAATCAATAGATTTTTATTTTTTATCACTTTGTTAGTTTCAACCTAGCAAACCCATCAAATATCATCAATATAATCTAATCATCTTGCCTTATTCATATCTATCACCCATCATATTATCACCTTACTAGTTTGAATATAGGAACCCATCACTATGCTCAATCCTTTTTCTAGTTTGATGATTAGGCATTATTGATAGGTTATTATCACCTATTATACTATTGATCTATCATTTGATCATAGTCCTTAATCTATTAGCATATCTCATCTCTATTATTACCTATCTATCTAGCTCAGTCCTTTCAATATATTTTGTTCAAGAACCTTATCCAATCCTTATCTTACCTACATCATCCATCACCTATCAACCACTACCATGGAACTATACCCCACCATCATTGACCCATACATACATGAAAACAAGGATGAGATCCTTTTGTCACTCATTGTGATGGGTGTACCACTTACTAAAGGTGTTGATCCCCTTTCACTCATTGCACCTCCCATCCAAGCCATATCATGTGAATCTCATACCAATCCTCCATCTGCTAGCCATAAACCACCATATACCAATTACCATACTAGAAAAGGGAATCTAGTCTTAGCCACCTTAAATCCATCCACCTGGTTATATCTATAACCATCTGATCATAAGTCTAATGCTTCCATTTCTAAGCCACACTGTGAAGTGGGTCTTTATACTCCACTTACTATATCTTTGGAATCCCTTTTCAAACAAATTTTCACCATTAACATGATGGTCTATCCACATATATAACATCTTGATCATATTAAGCCTATGTCCTCTTGTTATAATGAAAACCAATATTGTCTATACCATCAAACTTGGGGGTATACCATTAATCAATGTCATGACTTTCAAGACTATGTCTAAAAACTCATTGAACATGGTGACATAATAAATGATAATGAACTAGATGCTTACACATCTTTAGGTGAACAAAAAGAGGAATGTTAAGATACCCTTTCCAATCATGATTAATCCCTTCCCTCTCCAAGCCAAGGTCAAGAGACCACACCTATCCTCCTTTATCCTTCCATCCCAGACAAATCCTCCATCAAAGATTCTTTCATCTCCTATGATCCTAGTCCTTCCATTTCTCATGAACCCTTTCATGAGCCTATCATTATTAAACCTATCATCCATCCATCATCTCACTCTTACCCATCATATCAAATCCCCCGTGATGAGAGATCAATTGTGAATAAGCACTCTCCTACTAGCAACATTGCATCTTGTGCATCATAGTCAATTTCAAGGATGTCATCCAAGGTTTTATCCTCCATGGGATCATGTTTAACACCTATGTCAAAATCAAATTCCTCATTATAAATGTCATCTCTCATTGACACTGATAATGCATATCTTTTAGAGGATACATATAATCCAACTACCTTTGATTCATTACCATGCATATCTTTTGATTCCATTCTAAATGATGACATCATAAATTATTTTTTCCATGCTTTATCCATTGAAGATTGTTAAATTGATTCTGATCCTCCTTTGGATGTGTTTACTATAGCTAGTCTTAGTGATCCTTTTGCTAATCTTGAGGACATTTTATCTGATGTCAAAACTAGGTCTCTTAAGAACCCTTGTGAGGATTAGATACCCCATCACCAAAAATTAACCTCATCATACAATCTCCACCATCTTCATCCATTATGGATCCCTTTTTTCCCATCAATAATCACTTAATCACCTCCTTCCATAAGGATAAATAGGAGCATGCATCATTGGACCCTTCCTTAAGCAATATAATGTGTGACACAAATCCAAAGGTCCAAGATATTATTCCAAAAGTCATAAATCATAATTAAATAATATTTGATCTTATAATTCAAAGTCAAGAAAAATCAAATCATTAGCTTAATCTAAAAGCATCTCTCCCTAGTGAATCCCATAAGCTAGAACTAGGGACTTATCAAATTCAAAATAATCACATAATCTCCCTTGATAAAGATTAAAATAAAGCACTAGGGGGTATTCAAAATCAAATCTAGTCAAACAATAAAAATCATATGGCCAATCATATGTCAAATGATCAAATAAAAGATGAACCATAAAGTCAAAGTGTATTGGATCTTATAAAGTCTTTTATCACTTGGCACCAATCAAATAGAGCATGTCCCACATCTCTAATGATGTATGTGACTGCTAGTCCTAATCCTTCATCATCCATAACACCATCATATCCCAATGTTATCATCCATTTAAATCCAATACATCTCCATCAATATCTAATTACATACATACCTCACATCACCTCCATGGACAACATTGTCTCTTCTAGGGGTGACGATGATACCTAGTTTAGATATCTATAGGGGTCACCATCAAGAATAATAAAAGGCCACTAGGACATTTTGGTATCTAGCATCCATCATATAATTAGTGTTGGCTAAATAATACATCTATTTTTCTTATATTTCATCTCATCAATCATCCAATAAATTGAGATGTCTAATAAAAAATCATTCATCCAATGGTGAAAACAAGTCTTTTGGCACCTTGGGCAAGTACCATGATAAAAACTAGTTTCCAAAATCATGGTAAAATAATTTATTGTCCTCATTATTCCTCAACACTTGGGGGAAAATCCATCCATTTTTTCAAAATCATGGTAAAATAATTTATTGTCCTCATTATTCCTCAACACTTGGGGGCAAATCCATCCATTTAATATCCTCTTCTATCCACCTTGTCTATATCACATTTAATCTTATCCCTTGATCCATTATTCTTTTCCATCATCTACCATCATATCATGTATCCTATATCTTCTTCCTTCCCATCTTGACCTTAATATGGAGGTGGAAGGTGTCTTGTGAATTGCCCCTAAACCATCTTGTCATATCCTCCAATGAAAACTTAGTCTAATAACCATTTGTTTCTTCCATGATGTGGTCATTAGCTATACCTAGTCCATTGATCCATGGTTCCCTATCATTGTCATGCTTTTTCATTCCATCCATCATCCCTCCATCCTTTTCCTAGTTGCTAGGCTTGGTATTCTCTTTGCTAGTAACCCCATTTGTATAGTGTGTGTGTATGTATGTATATATATATATATATATATATATATATATATCTATGTGTGTATACATATACATACATACATATATATACATATATATATATGTGTGTGTGTGTGTGTGTGTGTGTGTGTGTGTGTATGTATATATGTATATGTGTATTTGTGTATATATGTATGTGTATATGTATACACACACACACACACACACACATATATATATATACATATATTTATATATATGTGTGTGTGTGTATATGTGTATATATATATATACACACAGAGATATATATATATATATATAAATATATATATATATATATATATATATATATACATAAATACATACATACATACATACATATATATGTATGTATAAATATATATATATAGATACATTTATATATATATATATACATACATATATATATACATATATATATGTATATATATATATACACACACATATATATATACATACATATATATATACATACATACATATATATTTATACATACATACACACACACACACACACACACACACACACACACACACACATCCCAAAAATCCCTAAAAATCTAAAAACCTTAAAAATCATAAAATATGAAAAATCCAAAAATAGTCCATGATGTATTGTCTTATCCCCAATCCCATAGTATCATCCATCTCCATACATATCCTATATCCCTAACCATCCTATCTTTGGATACCAAATTTAGCCTTGAAACTCAATCCTAAGTTATCACCCATAATTTCATCATCCTTTTGGCTAAGTATTATTGGCACACATCACCTTGTCAAGATTTTAATTTGGCACACATCACTTCTCTATCAATGCTTTTTCATACCTAACACCCATCAATCATCACTTTGCTAGTTTGTAAGGTACTTGATCTCATCATTGTCCTTATCATTTCCTCTTCACATCTAGTACCCATCTAATCACTTTTGCTATCATGAAAGGTATTTAATCCCATAATCATTTCCTAGTCTCCTTACTAGATTGGACTCTTACAAGGCCTTATCTATTGGTAATATTTAGTCATCACTTACATAATCACCATCTTTGGCCACTTTTTAATATTATTCTAAGACCAAGTCAGTATTCAAAAACCTTATCACATCATCCATCCTTATATCCTAAACTAGGGGAAACACCTCACTTCATCCTAATCATCATCATCCTCTCCAAATATAAGTCTACCCTCCATCCTCATCACATCATGATTATCCTCATCCAACCCATCACCCAAACACTCATCCTATCATTAGGCAAGACATTATAACACTAAATGTAGATACTTATATGTGTGTTACTTTTTTTTTTATTTTTCTTGTTTGCCTCATCTTTGTCTTGTCTTATTTTATCTATTGGGAAAAGAACATGGATGATAGAAGACACCAAAAGTGCCCTTGAGGATGTAGAGTTTGCTATTTAACCATGCACTTTGGCATAATTTCTTCTTGGTCATATACATATCATGGGTCATACTACCAAGTTCTATATTTTTGGATTACTTAGACTATGATGAGTATTATGGAATTATGATGGCTTGATCACTCACACCCTCATCATTCCTCTAATCATCTCATCATCCTTATTCCCATCACTAATATAATCCTCATCAAAATAACATTCAATATTTAATCCTTGTCTCATCATCTAAAATCATATGCTGCAATCACTAATAATCCTAATCATCCTCATCATTATCACTTTTTAATCATTCATCATCATAATCCTTTTCATCATCTCCTAATTAGAACTAAATCAGCCTAAGGTATTTTTAGACTATGTAGGCAACACTTGGCCATGTTTCAATGACCAAGGATAGCTCAGCCACTATCTCTATCATCCATCCTCATCCTTTAGTATTTTTTTCACTGAATCCAATAATTTTGGTTTCTCTTACCATCATCATCATCATCATCATCATATTGATCAAACTTTAGCTTTGAGCTACACCTATCATATCTTATCAGATCATCTATCTTATCCTATCACTCTCCATTTCATGCATCCTTGCATTAGAGACATCTATAGCTTGTGGCCTTATATACTATCATCATCATGTTATAGTTTATTCCCATGTATGTGTCCTTTCCTAGGATGTGTCTACAACTGTGACACCCATCATCTATGTTCCTTGTGCATGTGTCCTTACTAGAAGTTTCATTATCAATTTGTATCTTATTGTTTAACATCTAATCACTCATCTCATTCATCTTATATCTAACATATGTCATCCCATCCCCTCATCTATCCATTATATCCCACCCCTTATTTCTTATTTTGAGTGGCCACCCATCTTATTTCTTCCCTTCATGTCCCCTCAAGGGGGCATCATATCCCCTATCTTCATTTACTAACATTCATACATGACATTATTTTTATGTGAAATACCATTACTCCTTCCACTTTGTCCATTTAAAATTCCCTTTAAAAGAGGGGGAAAATGTATGCACTTAAAACTACTCACTCTATTACAATTGACTAATAATCCTATTAGCGATAGTAATTTTGGTTAACTATTTTATTCTGATAATTAAACTTATTTTTTAACTATTTATCTAATATATCCATTCTACTATTTTATATCCATTAACCTTACACATCCCCATCCCTTCATTAATTCTTCATAATATCCCATTATCTTAATCTAATTTGACTTATCCAATATATAGGAATTTAAAATTTCTGTAACCCCACATACTAACCTACTCTCTAGTTATTCCTACATCCATATATCCTAATCATATCCTAATCCATATCTAACCCCCACGTAGTCCTTATTATACCTAAACTAATCTTAGAATTCTCTAGAATTTGAGACTTACCTCTAATCTCTAGAAACCTCTATTTATATAGGTTTCCCCCATAAGAATTTAATATTTCTAAAATAATTCCTAGCCATGGATCTATCTTAAACCAAGTTCAAATCCTAGCCCTTGATCTTCCCTCCCTCCATCTATAAAACTAAAGATCTTCATCCATGGAAGGGAGGAAGAAGCTTATAGGGAAACTCTACCAAAATCCATCTAGAATCTAGCATTATCATACCAAAACCATGCCAAAATTATCCTAGGAATCCCATTATCAATCCATTATCAATTATCAAACATCCTTAAATCAAGCTATCATTTTGTCAAAAATTTTGAGTCTAGATCATATGAATTTGAATCTTGGAATGGAGGCATGAGGAGGTAAAGAGCATGGTAAGAATGTTTTACTAGTTATAATTTACTTTCTCTATCTTTTTGGTGTCATTTATTTTGGGTTGCATATTTTCATTTGATAATATTTCAAGAACCAAAATTGGTGCATAGTCACCATATAAATTTTATGGACATCATTTATGACCTTTGTCATCATCTATAGTCTATGGTCACTGTCCAGAGTCTATTTTCATTATCTAGAGACTATGGTCTCCATCTAGGCCCTATGGCCACCATTTAGACCTTGTGGATATTATCTATCGCCTATGTTTATTTCCTAGTCCCTATAGTCACTATCCAATCCCTATGGGCACTGTCTAGATCTTGTGGTCACTATCTAGGCCCTATTGTCACCATCTAGACTATGGTGTCTTATTATAGATTAAGAAACTAGGTTTATAGAACATGTATTATGTCACACATATTATGTCAAATCTCAATCATCCATGTAACATATTTGGATGGTTATTTTATAGATTAGGTAGGTGGTATTAATATATTATATATAAAATATATGTTAGTGAAATTGGGTAGAATACCCTTCAAGAACATGATGATTTATACTCAAAAAATATGATATTAGTTTTAATAAATGGGTGATATGACCTAGAAATATTATTTATAACCTAAAAAATTAGGTGACCTAGTGCTCTTTACTAGTCTAAAAAAATTTCCAAATCCAAATTTCATAAAATGGATTATTCATAGATTAATAGAGATTCACGACTAAAATAAACCATAGATTCTAATCACTTGAATCAATCCTTATCCACATCCAAATATTGTTTTGTCAAATCCAAAAAAAATAAATATCAAGTATTAAATACATATATAGATTCATTAATATAGTTAAAGTATCAAAATTACATGAAGAAATCTAAGTGGGAGAAACACATGGGATTAAATTTCATATTGAGAGTATTAGATACATAGGTAAACTTAGCCATTACACTCCCCATTTTATATTTTTAGGTTTTAAATAATTTTAATCCATATTAGGTTTTAAACTTTTAGTAATCTATTTTTAGGTCTTATTCACATATTTTAAGGTCAAATATCTACATACAAACATAATTTAAAATATTACAAATGATTGTGAATTAAGTTTTTGATTTTCATAAATGGGTAAGATCAACCAAGTCAAGACTATAGTGGTAGTTTATAATATCCCAAGTTGGACAATTTTATCATTCATAATTTTATATCTTAGTGTATGGGTAATTGTAATTTCAATTTATGTTTGTAAGTTTTAATTATTGATCAGCTTCACACAGTCAAATCTTAGACCAAAACAAATAAGTTTTTCATTTTATTCATAATTAGTATTTTTTCATACAATTTAACTTATTTTATTTTGTTATTTTAATTTCATTTGGATTTTCATAAATTATTTTAAAACAATCTATTATATTCCATTCAATCTATCTAAATTTAGGCTAATCATCACATTAACATAATTTTAGGTTAAACAACATGATATAAAGTTTAGTGTGTTAAAGGTAAAACATAAGTAATGAGACACCCTATTATGTAAAAATAAATACCAAACATTCCTTAGTATTATAAATTCATCCATCATACCCTGAGTTTCTTGAGAATTGAACATGACATACATGGTACACCACGTAACCCTTTATCTGATTATAACTAATCCCTAGTTGATACATCTTATTCATAACAAAGTATCCCTCCACCACTTGATACATGAACCTACCTTGGTCCTCAAATTAATTTAATCATTGGTTAGTTTTTCCAAGTCTTAAACATTTCATAAATACAAATAATCATATAATTAAAAAAATACAAAAAGCATTCAAATATTCAAAAAATTCAAAATCAATACTTGAGCATGACATGATGGATAGTTTATATTTTTACATATGTTATTTATCACATGTTTTTGTGGATGTAATATTATTTACACACACATTAATTTCATGGTATTTGAGTTTGATATAGGACATAAATATTAGACATGGACATACAAATGGTTATTATCCCTCAACCTAGTGGTCTTACGAGGTGCATCTTATTCCACATGTTTCACTATTGCAAGTTATATCCTTCAATGAGATTTGTACCATGTTGAACCACCTATATTTATTGTACATGTCTTGTTAGTTACTCATTTTTTACATAGTGACACATGATATATAATTTTACTACAATATTGTAGTCCCTCATTTTTACACATGTCACTAACAACCAACATAGATCAACATCAACTAACAATACTGACCTAGATTGATAGAACTAACCTTGCATAGATAAGATATAGTTATAAAATTATCCAAATAATAGGAATGGTTTTAACTAATACACACTTATATAATACAATCATATTCAAATGGTCATAATAAAAACTAAGTATTCATTCTTTTTTATACTTAGTATATTTAACACATGCTACTTGTCAAATCATTACAATCCATATCAATATTTTACATTAAAATTTATGCTTAAAAGCCATATATTAATATATAAATTATTATAAATGTTTCATATTATTAGGGTTAATATTTATTTCATTAATCCAAATCAAGGTAAAAAATATTGGTAAACATGCACACATATTGAACCATTCTTCCAATGTTTCAAATTTTTTAATCCTAAGGTTTGAAAATTCATTTTTGATTTCGATACACAAAAAATATCTTTTAGATTTTTTGTCCTAAGGTTTTTTATCTAATTTATGATTTCCATATAAAAAAATATTTTCACCTTTAAGGAATCCTAATACATAATTTTATGATCTCATCTAATAAGGCTAGTTCCCTTATCCTTCTAAGATAAAGTGCTAGATTTAAGTGGGACCCATATAGAGCATAATCATATTCCTTTTAATTTAGTGAAAATGGATATAATGAATATTTATTCTTATAATTATGTAATTATTCATAAATATATACAAAAATATGATTATTTTGATATGCCTCCATTTGAACATGATAATTAAGATAATAAAAATGAACATAATAATTAAGACGTTTATAAGGGCCTAGATAAAATTGATCCCAATGAACTTAATGGGGTAGATCCTAACCAAGTTAAAGCATTATCAGAGTTTCATCAAGGACTCAATTAATGTCCTAAATACATGGTTATAATTATCTAATTTATCATATAATTTAATTCCACACATGAGGTTAACCTGCTACATGTCAAACACAACAACAAGAGCCACTTACTATTACCTGCCAATCCTTTCAAGCTAGTGTTTCAACATCAAGTGTTCATACCTATAATTATGGTACTATTACTACATTTACACCTATAGTGACCTATTGTATATATCCCAATTTGGTATAATCCTATATTTTCACAATGCCTTTTATTAAATCTTCATTTATAGATCTCAAGCTATGAACTAATCACATAGTGGCACATTTCCCTTGATATTTTTATTTGACTTTATTAATTATATTTAGCTATATGACCTAATTTTTACATCATAACCACTTCACAGAACACAATATAGAGATATATGACTCTCCTTATCACCACTAGAGTTTGTTGGTAGTAAATAGGGGTATAAAATTTAGAGTATAATTGACATGCATGTGTGTGAATTTCACTATTTCATCTTTTGTATCTAATTTTGTATGTATTTGGCACTTGGAAGCATGTCAAGGGTATTCAAAATGTGAAGATTATTTATGTTTTTTGTAGTGAAAGGATGGAATAAGAAGTGACAATGCCTTGTAAAATCTCTATATATAAAACTTAATTGTATTACAAAAGAGTTTTGATGTGATATAAATTAATATGAAGTTCTAAAATTATTTATCTCAAATGTCTTTTGTCATTATTATGTGTGTAGTGATTGCTCTATTTGTATAATATTTTTATCATGTATATTATAATGAATGTTATATAACTATTAAGTTTGTGTTTCATGTATAACTATATCTAATTTTGGTAGTGAATGGCTTGATTCAATGTAAATTACTATTTGTTATATACTTCTGTTTCACCTTGCATAACTATCCCTATATTAGAATATTTTAATGGTAGGAACTTCTACTAACAATGATGCAATGAATGGGGAAATTTTAAAAATTGATGTAATGGATAAAAAGATAGAGAGATTTATAGAGATATATTAATGAACAAATTAAAATTTTCATAGAGGAGGAAGCAAGAAGAATAAGGAGTTCTGTACAAAAAATTATTCATGAGAATATTTACATAGAAATATATGAGAATTTATAGCATTTTTAATTACTTGGATTATTAGTTACATGGTTATCAATATTGAAATACTATTATTTTCATCTAAGGAGATATTATTTCTAGCTTGGATAAAAGAAAGAGTAGAAAACATGTGAAGATTAGACACTAATTGGACTCATGCGATAGATAACCAAACAAAAAAAACTCTCGATGGATATATTCAAAAAAATTATGTGTAAAAATATCTAAATTTTGAGTTTGTTAGTGGCCATTTTGGTCCACATAACAAGGTTATGTCTAGATAGAGTAGGTTGTTAATGGATGCCCAGATAGACAAGGTTCTAGATGAAGGAGGTGGTTCAAGGATCAAAATTTGCTCACAAGGCTTTTAAGACACTTTGGGTTCACTTAAAGTGTAAATTCCTTTTTGATAAGGGTAGGACCAGATTTACATATCCCTCATTGGATGCCAAGAATTCTTGGAATGGATTAAAAGTTCATGGGATCCATTTAGTTCTTCATTGTGTTCATTGAGACACTTGGGCCTAGTAATAAATTTTTTGAGTAGGCACTTTGCTGACATCACCAATGCCATGTATGGATGAGTCAGAAAAAATGGTTATATGGGTTTTTTCACATTTGTGCCAAGATCATATGCACCAAGTTATAGGTTATCGACTAAAGTGCATCAAAAGCTATAAATTTCAAAAGTTGGCCTCTCAACTAAATTATGCTAAATTTCCATACTTAGCTAATTTTTTGAGAGCTTAAATAAATCTAATTAGATAGTTTAATGATGATATATTTTTCACATGTCATAGATTCTAGAGGAATTGATCAAATGGTCCTATTCAATTTCAAGCCTAGAACATAAATTCCAATTTTTAGGTCCTTTGATGAAGCATAAAGGAAGATATGTAGGTCTAAAGTTGGCTCCTCAGTCACTTTTTATGTGTTTTTTCATACTTATCCATTTTTAGGAGGTTCTAATAGAGCCAAATGAACATATAAATAAATCTATATCTTGTACATATAATAGATGTAGGGGAAAGTGATGACATGGTTTTGTTCATCTCGGTCCCTAGTTGCTATGCACTAAGTTATAGATCCTCCACCAAAGCATGATGGGAGTTATGCAAGTTCAAAGTAAACTCCTCAAAAAAATTTCACTAAGTTTTCCACAGTAGCCAAATGAGATTGGCCATCATGCAGGAGAAGATATGGACCAACTAACTTGAGTATTTAATATCTTCACTTAGAAATATCTCAAGACTAGAGGATCAAATGGGTTTGCACATTTTGGCCAGAAGAACATCTCTTAAAAGTTTGGTACCTCCATGTTTCTCATGCTTCAAGATATAAACCTATAAATTCGGTCAAAAAGCATAAGAAGTTCATGCAAGTGTCAAAATAAATCTTAGGAAAAAATATATCTATGTTTAAATTTGATGAGTCATAGATATCATTGGAGTCACTTGATGAACCATTAATTTATGAAAATCTCTTGCCCCTTTTCATCCCAGCTATTTTTAGGTTTTAGAAGTAAAGGTCCAAACTATGAAATCTGAGGAGCTAGCCTCATAAAAAATCCTAGAGGTCTGGTCTAGATATAGGAAACCCATAGCCTTAGACCATTCACATATTAGTCTAGGTATGGGTTAGATTTGAACAAATATGACCCATATTAGGGTGAAATATGGATAGCTAATATTTTTGGCACACCCACTAAGAATACTTTCAAGTGCCTTAAAGCATGCTCTGAAGACATTGGAGGGTATTTAGAAGTTGAAGACATTAGAAACATCATTTATAATACAACTTGAGCAAATTCAAGCATCTTTGGGAGGCTTGAAATTAAGCTAAAGTTTAGAGATATCATTAGTTTCATGGTTGTAGAGGTACGAAGGATTTCCCATGGTTTTGATTCAATTCACATATTGCATAAGGAGCCATGGCATCCTATGAGGAATATGTTTTCTCTCCACCCCCATATCAGCTTATCATATCCTAGATGACTTATATAATTCATATATTCCATATTATCAATACCATATACCATAATTTTAGTCCCCTCCACCTCCATGGTAACCTCCTCATCCTCATGACCAGTCCTATTATCAATCTTCTACCCATTGCAATCCACCTACACCACACACTAAATATCTACAATCAAAAAATGAGGATTAAGAAAAGAAAAAGATAGGTTACATGAGAACCTTAGATATAATAAAATGGTATAATGCCAAACTCTTATCCCTCATCAAAATACTCCTAAAAACTAGACACAATCAACTAAATTAGTTAACCCACTCCCTTTCTTTCCTCCTTGGTCATAAGAGATTTTTTGGTCCATAAAGGCAAAGAAAATATCTCCATTATTCCTAAAATAGTAGCAGCCACCTTGAATCTAAGGTATAAACCTATACCTAAGGTTGGTTTATAATGGAATGGGTTTACTGACACACTTTAGCCTAGTAATAAAAATTTTGAGTAGGCACTTTGATGATGTCACCAGTACCACATGTGGATGAGTTAGAAAAAATGGTCATATGAGTTTGTTCACATTTGTGTCAAGATCATATGCACCAATTTCTAGGTCCTCAACTAAAGTGCATCAAAAGTTACAAAAGTCTAAAGTTGGCCTTTCAATTAAATTCCACTATATTTTCATACATAGGCAATTTTTAGGGAGTTCAAATAAATCCAAGTGGAAAATCTAATGATGTTATATTTCAAACATGTGGTATATTATGTAGGAATTGATCAAATTGGTTTATTTATTTTTGAGCCTAAAACATACATGCTAAGTTTTAGGTCCTTCGACGAAGTGTGAAAGAAGATATGCAGGTCCAAAGTTAGCTCCTTAGTCACTTTCTATTTATTTTTTCATACTTACCCATTTTCAAGAGGTTCCAATAGAGCTGAGTGAACATCTTCATAAATATATATCTCACATGTGTGATAGTTATAGGGTAAAGTGGTCACATAGGTTTGTTCATCTTGGTCCTTAATTATTACACATTAAGTTCCATATCCTATAGCGAAGTACGGTGGGAGTTATGCAGGTTCAAAGTTGGCTCCTCAAATAATTTTTTCTAAGTTTTCCATACTTATCTAAATGAGATCGACCATCATGCAAGAGAAGGTATGGACTATAAAACTTAAACATTTAATATATTCACCTGGAAATCTCCTAATACCAATGGATCAAATGGGTTTACTCATTTTGGCTAGAATAACATCTCCTAAAAGTTTGGTTTATCCATGTTCCTTGTACTTTAAGATATAAAATTGCAAAGTTGGTAAAAAAACATAAGACATTCACATGAATGTCAAAATAAATATTAGGAAAAAACCTATATGTGTTTAAATTTGATGGTCTATGAGACATCAATTACATTATGTGGGATGTCAAATGATAGTTGGTAGGATGTCAACTTTAAGATAGAGAAAGACAAATCCTATTGAGCTTAATTATATGGTCATGCAACCATCAATGATGGTCATGTGAATGTAATTTGATGGGAATGAGGATGTCAATTTTAATATCATGAACTACCGATTAGATTTTAGTCAGTGGGTCCAAGTTGATCAATGATTGGTGTTTGATCATACTTTTAGATCTAAGAATGAGCAGAGGTTAAAGGGTCAACAAATCTCAAAGACAAATATGTGGATGATAAGTGTTAAGGATGAATTCAATTGGTAGATGATCAATGGTTCTTGAGCATTCATTCTAATTGAAATTGATGAAGCAAAAGGAGTTAATGTGTTAATGAACCAAGTAAGTTTTTGATAACCAATTAGTGCAAAGGCAAGTCTAGGATTCTTAATGGAGGGTGAGAAGCTATTTTCAACCATGGATAATAATTTTTTATAAGGTCATCTTACCACCTTTGAATCTCAATTGAACACCATTAAAAGGTCATAAGTGATGCAATAAATTATAAAGAACATAAAGAGACCACTCATGTGGCTAAATATGGACCTCTAGCTTATAGGTTTGCATCATAAAGGGACCCTTATTTGACTATGTTTGCCATTTATAGTAGAAGGAGATAATATTTCATAGGGTGCGATGAAGGAAAATAAGTGGACCCCAATAATTCATCTAATGGACCAACTAATTGAATGGGACTTTTCTCTCCACTATGTATGCCATGGCAACTATTCAGGAGTAATTTACAATAAGACATGATTATAAATGATGGATTTGATTGCTATAATTTCACTATTACCTAGACCATGCTAGAAACAACTTGATCCTACCATTGTAACCACCATGAAACATAAATGAGAGGATATTGTAATGATGCAATGGAATGGAGTGATCTAGACCAATCAAGAAGGGTTTGATGGATCTTGATTTATAGAGGCTATTATAAGCAACTTTTTAAAATGATTTGAACTTATTTTTCCCTCTCTTGCTTCCTACCTTCTATAAGTCTAGCCTTTTAGCTATCATTATGGATCCCTCTCTGGGCAATGACTAGACTCTACCAATATTGATATTTGTAACCTCTTGAGATAAATAAGATGACTATTTTTAGATTTCATGATATTAGATTAGTGTGCTCATGTCAATTTTATTTGTATAAATGGTAGAGCCTTCTTCCTTCACAAGTCTTGATCTCACCTAGTTGGTAGACTATCTAGTTATGTAAGTTATGTTTAGTGTTTGATGTCATTTAACCAAATCAAATAGTGTACATATTGACTATATTAGTGCCTTAAACTAGGCCTCTTTGTCACCTCTATTAGGTTTTGCTCACTTGATGAACCTCTACATGAAATATTGATGCATGGTAGGCATTTGGGGTCATAGATCCTATTATTTTTTTATCTCACTAGTGTTTTAGAGGCTCAAGTATGAGTGGATAGATAATGTTTATGGTGTATCACCATCCTTTAGAATAGGTTTACTTTATATAAATCTCTTGCCCCTTTTCATCCCAACTAGTTTTAGGTTTTAGAAGTAAATGTTCAAACTATGAAATATGAGGAGCTAGCCTCGTAAGAAATCCTAGAAGTCTAGTCTAAATATAGGTAACACACAACCTTAGACCATTCCCATGTTAGTCTAGGTATAGGTCAGACTTGAACAAATTTGACCCCTATTAGGGTTCTATCTAGATAGGTAACAGTTGTGAAGGATCTATTTGTGAGATGGATTTGACAAAATTTTATCCAATGACTACCTACTATTTTACAAATGTTTATTATTAAAAAGGACATGGTGCCTACCCATACCAACTTAGAGTATTTTATTCAGGAATTATGGGGGTGCATGCAATGTAGGATTAAATGATGGATATCTAATCAAGGGAACTTGAACCTAAAACATTAATATGGAGGATGGAGATAAATAGAGTAAGAATAAAATTATGGGATTGGAAAGAGAGATATGAAAAAAATATGGTGGAATAAAATGGATAACTGAAATGTAACTAAAAATAGGAGTATGAGTAAAATAGAGGATGTATAAGAGAGGGGATCCTAGAGAGGCTACATAAGTTTCAAAAATTGGAGAATTTTGAGACAATGTAGAGAAAGGAATGGAAGGGCACAAGAAAGAACAATACATAAATTGGGATAGAAAGGATATGGAATATATTGAAGAGAAAGAAGAAAGTAGATTAACAATAAAATAGTTAGACGATAGTGGTAGAACATAGTTACATGGAAGAATATTGTTTAGATTAGGGAAATAATATTATCTGGAAGAAGTTATGCAAAATTACAAGATTATCAAAGATAAAATAAGTTCAAAATCAAAGATAAAATAAGTTGAATGCATGGATCATTCATCTTATAGTTATACATACCCCAAGCCCATTTTATCTTTAGTAAATAGAAAAAAAAAGTGCAAAGGTTGGGACAAGAGTAAATTGGTTTGAATCATTTAAAAGTAAATTTGGTAAACTTAACACATAAACTAAGAAAAGAATAGACAATAATAAGTTAGGAGAGGTTGGATTATATTTCACAAATAGTCTTAAGACACCTATAAAGACTAGTTCACAAAAACTAAGAGTAGCAGTTACAAGTGCACTAAGCATAGAATTGAATGTAAGAATGTTTATTGTTTTGACACTATATGATTGGTATTGTTATCTTGAACAATATTTGTTAGCCTATGATATGAAATTATAGGTTAAGGGAGTGTAATCTAAGGATGTGAAATTTTTTAATATCATTAGAGATTTAAAAGGCCAAGCTCTATAATTCATTTATAAAATGGATATTAATACATTAGTTCTTAAACAAGTTAAGGACTAGTTAATTAAGGAACTCAAGATGAATAAGTGCTCAATATAGACCATTGAAGTTATTAAATAGATTCAATAATGAAATAGATAATCAATATGGGAACATGATCAAAAATTCTTATATTTAATAAATAAATTCAATTTTATTTTGGAAGACAAAGAGAAGGTTGCCTAGTTTATATAGGGATTATGATCAAGGATTATGTTTTCCATTATGTATTCATATTTTTTTACTAAGGCTTATGCTTGAGAATCTATACTTCAGTTAGACTAGATTGAGGATTATGGGGATGCTCTATTGAATAACTCTAAAACTAAGATGAAAACTAGATGTTTTTCTCAAGATGATGGTTGAGCCCCACAAAATAAAAAAAACCAATGTTAGGCCTATGGTGTATGGAGTTTAGTAAATAAAGGCATCATTGTAATTATTTCCCTAAAATGAAAATAGAGTTTTGTGATATATTTAGAGTAGTAGGACATGTGACATCAAAATGTCACCTACTACAATAGTACATACAAAAATAAAATATCATGTATTATAATTTTTTTGAAGTTGAAAAATCATGATGAGAAGGGTCATTGTGCTCTGTATGAACTAAAATAAGACATCACTAAAAATGTTTTCATAGTATCAGCCCAAAATACACCTACTAAAAAGTATGGAATTATAAGCCAAAGGTAGAAATATCTAGTGAAACACAGTGTTCTTGGGTGAATGCCTTTGTATCCATAATATCAACCCAAGGTGTGTCTAGATGGAAACCATCATCTCCATAATATGAATATCAATAATCATGGAACATTATGATTCTTCAGCCATAAAAATAAAACTTGGCTCCATCATCTCCTCAACAAAAATAATAAGGATTTGATGGGAAACAATCCTAAGGTCAACGTTTCAAATAAAATAGAGGATTATGTAGAGGGGGTATCATGGTAGATACAACCTAGTAACACTAATATTTGTAGACTATGGTAGGGTAAATCCTAGGGTCTAATTTTAAGATTTAGAAATCAAAGTGGATAACCTAATATTGAAATGAGACTTTGTAGTGATTAACATGAAAACTGATGAAACACACTATACTACATTAATTGGTAAGAAGTGGGCATATGATGGTTAGATGACATTTAACACAATGAAAAATTAGTTAAAAGTGCACCAAGGGGATAAAATCATAATTACACCCTTGAATAAATAAAATAAAAATTCATACATCATACCTAATGATCCATATTTATTATATGTATATGGGGATAATATCTAGTAAATATGAGCCTTACAAGCTACAAAATATAAATTTTATCAGCCATAAATGTAACCTTAATAATAGTTGAAAATAAATGAATAGTATAGCTATAGACATGTGATCACAAAGGTAGCAATTTTTTAGTATCACATGGATGAATATATGTCACCTTTTATGCAATAACTAACTAGGTCTAAAGTGCATTCTATGTACAAAGTAGATGTGATAGATATGGACTACATGAGGTGAATAAAGGAAGGTATTTAACCCTAGGAGGTTGTATCCTAAGTTAGTGGTGACTTAAATACCTACATGTTTAATTAATCAAGGGGATATAATGAGTTACACCCAATTTTAATGGTATTTGACATAAAAAATGAACTACCTCAATACTTTACAATCATTAACTTGAATTTATTTATTTTAAGGCTCAAACATCACATGCCAAACATATAAATAAGGGTGATTTAATTAAATTATGCACTAAAATGAGTTATTTTTACTTGTAAGGTATTTCACAAGACAAACCAATTACCATGATATGAGGCATATGAACTATTTCATGCTCAATTCTAAATACCAGCTACTTTAAGGGAATAATGACCCTTTTACTAGGAATAATAGTGCCCATAAATGCATGATAATAAGTGTGTGAATTGATGGACTACATAGGGAATATATACCAAATATTGGGTATTCATAATTGGACATACTCTAATAATGTTCCCAATATCCTAGTACAAGCATCAATAACACAAACATGAGACAAAGAATTTATTGCAAGTTTAACAAGATTTCATTCAAACTTTTGTTTTTGAGGATGAGAATCCTCTGGTGAATAATAATTTTTATAATTTTAAAATATTTATCTATTATGGGCAAGTAAAATACTTATTTATTGTGATAGACTCACCTTTAAAGCAAGAAGTAACTTTAGATTTGAATTTAGCTATCCAAAATTACAAGGCAAGGAAAAAAAGGATTAGGTTTTTATCAAACCATGGAATAGGATCAAATATGGTGAATAATCATCAAAGTCTACTAATAGTGATGAGGATTTATATTTTAATTGATTTTTTGAACTAGAGAGAAGTGGAAGAGATAAAATCCAAAATCACAAACCAAAATGAGGAATAATAGCTACAAAATTTAAATATCAAGGATCAAGAAGGACACATAACAATGTAATATTCCATTCCAAATGATCCCAAAAAAAATATTAAGATCCCTTAAATAATCTGGTAATAAATATTAGCACATAAACAACACCAAAGCTTGTGACTTTGGGTGACTATGAGACACAAAATGAGATTTCAAAAACATTACAATTACTATGAGATTACCAAGATGTTTTTTCAACAAAATTAAAAGAAGTAAAATGGGTAGACTCTTCTTTAGGTGAAATTCACATAGAACTAAAGGAGTTTGCATAACCTATGAAAAAGTGACCATATAGGTTAAACCCTAATATGAAGTTGAAATTAAAGTCTAAACTAGATTGCATGTAATATACATGTATTATATATCTAGTAGAAAAGGTAGATTGGGTCAATCTAATGGCATTGAAGCTTAAATTAAATATGTGGGGAATCTCATGCACTAAACAAAACATATATAAATTATACTTTTCCAATTCCTTTTATAGATGAAGTATTGGAGTTATTCATATGATATGAAGAGTCTTTCACCAATGGGTTTAGTGGGTACTACCAAATTCCAATCGTAGTAAAACATCAAGCCAAAATAACATTTGAAACAAAGTGGGGGTATTTTTAATATAAGTTAATTATATTTAGTTTGAATAATTCTCTATCTATGTTCTCTAGGATGGTGGTAGCTACCTTTAAATATTTTATCCATGATTTTATTGAAGTCTACCTAGGTGATTGGGTTGTCTTCTCCCTTTTCAAATAACATTATCTAAGTTGTGACTTATGTTGAAATGATGTTGAGCTCTATGAATTATGAAAAAATTGAATAATTTATTGTTCTTCACACCTTTTGGCATCTTTTTGGGACATATAGTATGCATGGATGGGATATTAGTGGACCAAGCCAAAATTTTATTAGTTTTGGGTAAGTCACCTCCCACAAGTTATATAGAGGTGAAATAATTCTTGGGGCATACAAGATATTATATTAAATTAATAAAAGGCTATGAAACCATATCTACACCAAAGGATAATTTACTACACAAAGATAAATTGTTTGAATGGATAAATGAGTTCAAGTAACTTATGTGTATCTAAAGTAGAGATTGGCCGTAACACCAATTTTTATTTTTCTTGATGGAAGAAAAAAATTTTGTGTGCATGTAAATTATTTAGGAAATATGGTAGGATATTTTATTTCACATCCAAGAGATGAATTATTATACCATGTAATTCAATTCACAATTCATAAACTATTAGATGCAGATAAAAACTATATAAAGATAAAATGATAAGCTTTGGGCATGGTGTTTACACTATAAAATTTTAGACATTACTTTCTAGCAATATCATTTGAAATTTTCACTAATCATTAGGCCCTATGATACTTAGTTAATAATCCTATGTTGGGATGAAGTATTTATTGTTGATTAATTTTATTCTAAGAGTTTTGTTTTAGAATCAATGTGAAGTCATGAAGTGAAAATGTGGGGCTAGATCATCTAAACTGAATACATAATGGAGAAGAACCATAATAACTACAAGATGAACAACTAGATGCACATTTGTTTCACATCTTTGTGATTCTTGAGAACATGAGATATTTCCTATGCACCATGTAAAAATGGATAAAAATAAATTGATCACTATATCCATCCCATGTAACATCATTAACCAGTTTCTATATAAGATGGGGAAAGATGATGTAATGTGAAGATTATATTTAGAGCATGAATGACCTATAATTATTGATAAGGGACATAAAGAAATCATAGGTGGAAATTTTTAAGGAGAATAAATTGTAAGGTAGATAATACAAAGAGTTATATGGTGGCCAACTCTATTTCAAGATGCACACTAGGTCACAAAACACTACAATATCTACCAAAGGATGGGCAAGCCTAATCATAGAGATGAGATGCCATTAAATATTATGATATCAGAGAAATAATTTAAGAATTGGGGAATTGACTTTTTTGGGCCAATTAATACATAAAATAAGTGAAATAATGCAAGATACATCATCACTATAACTAAATGCTTCACTAAATGGATAGAAGATACTACAACCCCAACTTGTAGTGCTAAGGATGCAACCAATTTCATGTATGAAAATATTATAACCATAACTGGATGTCTAATCAAAGTGGTCAATGATAGAGGTACATATTTCTTAAATAACACCATCAAGACTCTCACTAAATAATTCATGATATTCTACCATAAAGGAATAACTTATAATACATAAGAAAATGGAAAAGTGGAAGTGTAAAATAAAATCCTTGTAATATTTTATCCAAAAATTTTATCATCCAAACATATGATTGTAAATATCATATTACTACAATCCTATGGTCATACAAGACCAATTATAAGTGCATAATGAGTTTCACACCATTTTATCTCATCTATGGACTTGAATCAATAATACTTTTGAAATACATAGTTCTTAATCTATTCATTGTAATGATAATGGAAAGAGGGGATAAAGATTATATGTAGGCATGATTGATGGATTTAACCAAAATGGAGTAAAACTATAAAATGGAATAATGGACCTAGGATGTTAGTAAACTAAGTTAGAAAGTGTAGCATGATCATAACATGTGATATAAATAATTATATCAATAAAAAGTAGTCCTACTATATGATGGAATATTTAGAGAATTTATGGGAAAGAATCACATTATATGGAAGGGACATTATATCATTCATGGTGTCTCATAGTAAGGATTGTTTTTTTAATATATCTTTAGGGAATAATTACACTAAGATGTGTAAATGGTTATAGTCTTAAGCCTTACCATCAATAATATCTATAACTTTTCAAATAAAAATGGGATAGGGTGATGAGTAGCACCATGTAGTTTAGGATTCTTTATTAATGTATTGTTTTCATTTAGTTCTAGGTTTGTGTGTGTTTTTACAATGCAATCTCTTTATCATAGGATATTAGAAGTATATTTGGAAAGTCAAAGTCACAGAGTGAAATATGTGAGAAAATTTAGCATGAAGGAAAGATAAATTTTAATGGTTACATGAGGATAATTAACTAATTTTGAGAATAAGGAACCAAAGAAAAAAGTATGGAGAAAAGAAAATAAATGGCCATTCAAAATTGTTAATGATGATACACTTGAAAGATTGCATTTTTGCCAAAGTAGATTAAATGTTAGAATGAAAGGATATACAATAAATAAAAGTGGATCAATGAGAAGATTGTGCATCACATAAAACATTTACACCATAAGGACTCAATGTTTGTATACATAGAATAACAACTATCATATCACCAACAACTAGTTGACATTAATTAACTAGGCGAAATCATTTTATTAGATGGATTTGAGTGATAAAATATATATAAAAAGGAGTGTGAATAGAAAAAAGGAATTACATAGTACTAAGAATAAGATACTTTTATAATCTATGTCTAATTCATTCCATTGTAGACAAATTATTCGACAACACCACTCGTGTCAGAGGATTTTTTCAAACAAGTTTACAACATGAGCCATGGATCATTCACAAATTTTAATCCCTCTTATAGATGCATATAATGAAAAAATTAGTATTGGGATGACACTCTAAAAAACTATATATCATGATCAATACCACTTTAATTTCATCGACATAGTAAAGGCCAATATGTTTAGCAACGACCAATTTGAAGAAGTGCAAGTAAGATCCCTAAAATTCCAACACCCTCTATGAGGATCCAATATAAAGGGACTCATAAAACTTTATAATTTTGGGCATTTGGATGAGGTGATTCTCATATTACTTATCAGATATAATGAGTTTATAATTCATTTCTCATAGGATGTAATTATTCTCATCAACATTATAACCATGGCACAAGAAATAAGACATCCATCTCAGGGTGAATCTCTTTTCCCTTACAAAACCAAGTATCCATCATTTCATGTAGATACAAATAAAAAGTATAATAGGACATAGTAGATGATATATCAATGCACATTATCTTTTATTTCATCACCAAGAAGTTACAGAAAACCACCAAGAGTGCATGATAGACAACAAAATGGGTCATTGACATTGTCTAAATAATGATCAATATGCCTGATAACTTTAATTAGCCTAAAATTTTGGCTTTTGAGCTCATAACCAACATTAATAATGTCCTTAATGTAACATCATATGTGTTATAATACTAGTTTGTTATCCTACTACTCTATTTTGCATAGTGGTAGTCACTCTCTAGTATAGTCAACCCAGATGATAATTTTGACCTACATATACAATCACCAACCTTTCTTGGACCAAGACCGATCAATATTATAATCAATTGTCTAGGTTCAATAAATGGTGGTTTCAGATTCAAGCCTTGATCATCTTTCACCCTAGGGTACCCAAGCACATTATACAATATCTAGGGAAACATGTATCTATGATAAAGCTACATAATGGGATTCATATCACATTCCATGAAAATCCCAAATAAATAAATACTCAACTTCCATTCTTCATTACGATGTTGGATACCAAGTTATAAGTCTTTTGATAAAAATACCTAGCTCCTAAATCAGTACAACCCTTACAATTTATGACTATAAGTGAATAATAGCCTTTCCCTATGTAATCCCAAAATCAAGCACATGCACCATTAAAAATATAAGTATATTTATCATAGTATGATAGGGGAAATTATAAGGAACCCACATGGTGAGATTCACACCACCACTAAAGAAGAATACCCACAATACTAAATCTTGGCTAGGCAATAAGCATGTCAAAAAAGTCACTATAAAATGTGATATTGTAGAGTTGGGAATTGAAGAAAAGGAAGTTTTATAGTCAATTATCACAAACATAAGCAATGAGTTTTATGATCAAGAAGAAAATGAATTATTATTTTGGTAGGTAGTACACACCTTATAAGTGTATAAATAAATGTAACAAGACTTGTGGGATGATATCACCCAAACTCCATAAATAATAGTAGATATTGTAAGGTAGGAAATAATGAATAAATAGCTTTAAAATGATTTATTTTAAATGTATATATCTCTAGGATATTTTGGTGTATAGGTGAAGCACTCCCCATTACAATAAATCCCACCACTAGCTTTACTATGCAAGAAAATGACCCATTCTATGTCTAGAGTGTCCTTGGTAATCAAGGAATGAATGGTTTCCTTTATAGATCCTCTAGGGGAAGTCCAATATCAATAATATTAAGGACCTGAGTAACAATCATAAGATACAACTTAGGCTTACAAGAGACTGAAGAAGAATCTCATGCCTCCAACCTCTTCAATACATAAGGCTCTAACATAAATAGGTACTATGATGGAATTGATTTCATCATCTGATTTATAGCCACCAATCAATTCACCAATTCTTATAAAGGATATAGTAGAAGAATATCCACCATATCTTAACCATCCTATCCAACAAGAATAAATTGTATCATAAGAAAAAGATGTCATGGTGGAATAACAAGAAGAAAAGACACAATAAGAGTTTTAGAATAAGGGTCAAAAGGTATAAAGAAAGAAGAAGGAAGAGGTAAAATGTAAGGTTTTTGAGGAGGAGGAGAAGTAGAAAAAGAAAGAGTATGAATGCATGGGAAAGGATGAGGAAGCTGAGGTAGAAATAAAAGAGCTGAAGAAGTAGAGGTAAAAAATAAAGAAAAAGAAGAAGCCATGAGGAACTAACAATAGAAATACAATCAAGAAGGAAATGCATCATAAAAGAATAATGATGAATTTGAGGTTGTAACAAAGGCAAAATAAAAGGAAAAGGCAAAATAAATGTTATGAATTAAATATGAGAAATAAAATAAGTAGGCTCAATAACCCAAGGCCAAGAATAAGGTTGAGGTAGATGCCAAAGCGAATGTAGAGGTAGATGCTAAAGCTATGGAAGAGGTAGAGTCTGAAGATAACACAAAGGATGAATCTAAATCTAAGGCATGAGTTGATCATAATGATAAATAAGAGATCACAACCTAAAATCCAATAACAAATAACATGACCATGGGGATAATTAAGACTTAACAACCATTATCCACATCATAGGGCTCAAATTCTACTCCAAGGGGTACATAAGAGGAATTTTAACATATGCCCCATATCTATTATCAATGGTTATGGGATATCCCTACACCCTTTATGAACCACACAAAATTATATCCACCCATGGCACATATCAAGAAAGTAACTATGGCATCTAAAAAATCAAATTTGAATTTAGATACAATGGTAAAAAATGCATCATTAGATGTGTCACATCTACGTCTATCAAAGAAAATTTAGGGAACAATTACCTTTCATGAATCTTGAGAAGGAATTAACCTTAGACTATGAGGTGATATAACACAAATAGGAAAATGCAAATATCAATCTCCATCTCACCAAAACTTGTTAGTTTATTAATACTACATGCCTTACCTTGGTCACACAAGTTTTAGGTGACTAATTTATGTCAAAGGAAAAGAAACTCATAACCCTTATATCAACTCATAAAATATTGGTGTGTTGTGTATAATATACAAAACTTTACATGTAAGGCTATAACCTCAAGGATAAGATAGGATATTTTTTATCTCCTAGAATAATATGAACAAATTCTTGGCACTGCTACGCACCAAGCTTACAACATAGCTCATAACATTCTTGGCAAGAGGCAATAGTTGTACAACACATATAAGGAGACCATAAAAGACTTAATAAAGGTAGATAAATCCAAAATTTCCATGAATAACCATTCTTATATATTATATTCATTGGATGTATCACTCAATAAATTAATTAAATCTAGAGATAATGGTATGTTAAAGATGTATACTTGGAAAAATGAAATTCTACATAATACCTTTTATTGTATTAAAACAAGGAGGAATGCAAATAAGATGGAAGAGTTAGTTCAAGAGATTCAATTTAATTTATCTAATGCATAAGATATGATCCTAGTGATGGAGGATGAGGACATCCAAAGTTTGGTTGAGTGTCAAGATTCATTGCACACTATAATCATCATGGTAATAGAATATATCAAATATTGGGCATTATTTAAAAGGGATATGTCTCATTTGGATAGCTCTATAATAGAAATCATCTAGGAACCTCAACTTTTTCTTCCAAATTAGTTACAATAAGAACTCCATTAGTGAAAATTTACCATAGCTTCACATCCTACACCTCAACCCCAACTATAACCTCTACCAATTTAATTAGGAATAATAAATTATTATTCAAAACTATAAGTAGAACCATCCATGAAGCCTCCTCTAGTTCATAAAATTCAATGCCACCACCTTCATTATAATTATTAGGCACACTTTAGTTTTTCAATTTTGAATCACTTTTTACTAGGAAGGGTTTGAACATTAATAGTGGGGATAAGTTGTTTAGAAACATATAAATGGTGGCCACCTAGTTATGATAATATTTTGAAAACCTAAAAAAGGTGGTATATTAGTATTCTATTTATTTTAAAACCTAAAGGGGTAGATAAGTAGTGAATAAGGGGTGAAAACTCATAAATGATGCTTTAAGTCATTAATTCAACTTTTGATTCTAATCCAATTCCTCAGACAAGGCACAATTTTTAGATTTATTATGGATCACACTTCTTGTGACTTTATCTTGGGATGAGACAAATATTTAAGTCTGGTAAAGTGTTGGTAGTAAATAAGGAAACAAAATTATAGAGTATAATTTATAGACATGTGTGATTAACACTATTTTTTATTTTATATCTAATTTTGTATGTATCAGACACTTGAAATCATGTCAAGGGTATTCAAAATGAAAATATATATTTTTTTAATTTGTAGTGAAAGGATAAAATATGAAGTGAAAATTCCTTGTAAAATATCTACATATATCACTATTGTAAAATAATTTTGATGTGATAGAGATTAATATGAACTTTTGAAATGGTTCTTGAATGTATTTTATCATTGTTCTATGTGTAATGAATCTCTATTTCTCTAAATTTATTGAGCATGTATATTATATTTAATGTTATGTAACTATTAATTTTGAATTTCATGCATAACTATATTAACTTTACATAATGAATGGATTGGTTTAGTCCAATTTATTGGTTTTTATATAATTTTTTTACACCTCGCACAACTATCCTAGTATTAACATGTTATGATAGGTTTTCCAAGAACCTTTGCTAACAAACATGATAGTCAAGATATTTATGAGGTCCTAGATAAAATTTATCCCATTGAAATTAATAGGGTAGATCCTAACCAAGTTAAATCCTTATCCAAGTTTCATCAAGGACTCCATTAATATCTTAAATATATGGTTAGAATTTTACAATTGATCCTAACACATAAGGCCACAAATGAAGCAAAGATTGGCACATCTCAAACTTTTAAAAAAAAGAAAAAGAAAAACATTTATTATTACCAACCAATGATTTTGATATATTGTTTCCAAATAAAGAGTTCATACCTCTACTTATGCTAGTATGCCTATGTTTACACTTCCAATGACTTATATAAGATATCCAAATTTGGTATATGCCTTATTTATTGATGCCTTTGATCAAATTTTCATTTATAGATATCAAGATATGAACTAAGCACATATTTCCACATTTATCTTGATATTTTTATTTGTCTTTATTAATTCTATTTAGCTATGTGACTTGATTTTTACATAATAACCACTTCACACAACACATTACAGAGATCTCTAGATCTCCTTGTCACCCTTGGAGTTTGTTAAGACCTAGGTTTATTCTTGATGTTTACAATCACAGTCTACTTTCATTACTGACCACAAATATCATAACTAAACTACATCCCCTTTTAATTTATTTTGGGCATGTTTCATCTTGTGACTATTTTTTAGGCACAATTCAATTTCTTTTGTTTGATTTTGCACACCACTAGGTATTTAATTTAAATTTGGAGTCTCATATATATAAAAATATACTATAATTCATTTAGGATAATCACACTTACATTCAAGAGCTACACAAAATTAATTATTTGCACATATAGATTTGTTAGAATTTATTTTCATGTTTACAAGGATCAATTCATATCTGCATGCTTGTATCAAGGTAAAAATAGGGTAAATATAATGTAGGATTAAATACATAATTACACACACACATACACACACACAAGTTACTAATTTAAATACATTCAAGTTTGATCCCTTTTAAAAGTATTGGAAATGTAGTTTAGTGTTTTTTATTTCAATGGGGATTGACTAAGGTTAGTCTAACTCAACACTTTTACCTAACACCCTCCACATTTGATGTTAGATTTATTGTGAAGAACTAGGATTTGATATATAGTTGATCCTATAAATAGAACAAAATAAAAAGGTATAAATATTCATTTTAGGCATTGTCACATAGCTTCAGAAAAAAGCAGTCATGCATTATGTATAAGGTTAGTTTTAACCATGTAATTATTTTCAACTATCTATATTGATTAGATATGTTAAAAATGACTATAATAAAAAATCCTAAAATATATATAATATAGATTAGTGACACAATCCCATTTTTCATACATAAAATTAATAAATATTTAGATATATTCAACCAACAATATTAAGATATTTATCATCTCATTTGTAAATTAATAATTTTTATTATAAATACTTATATATTATTTTATCTAATTTTTTGAAATCCCTTTCAAATTTATATCTTAAATTATATTAATCTTACTCATTAATCTAAATTAGGGTAAAACATATTAGTGAACTTGTATATATATATCAAACATTATAAAAACCCTAGGTCCTCTATAGGTTTATCATTCATAGGGTTTAAAATTTGATTTTTGATTTCATGTTTATTTATTTGATAGGACTAGGATTTACTTATTTTTTAATAAATTATCTAAAGCCTAGTAAATAAAAAATGGATAACCAATCAATAATACATAGTGACTATAATCATATGGACTTTACATTTGATAAAAACATTATTCCTTATGCTTATGATAATGAATGGATCAATGACCAAAAATGTGTAATTAATAATGCAAAGTATGTTTATGAAGAATATAATAGTGAAGGACTGGGTTATGATGTTGATTTTTGGTATAATTCTAATGATGAGAAACAAGAGATGTGGTACATTATTAATGATTAATGTGAACAATAAAATGAGATTAATAATGAAAAAATAGAAGAATATATTTATCCTCTATCTTTTCTTCCTTCCTTTGAAGATTATATAATAGAAAAATATAAGGAATAAACTATTGAACATGTGCATGAATCTACCATACCTTATGAATTAGTAACTAAATATGGTGTTCTTACTACACACCAATTATATTTAAAATTTTCCACATGAGTTCATCTCATTAATCACTATATAATTAAAAATCATAAACTTCATATTGAAATGGAAAATAATGTGATGAATGTGAAATTCTTACTTTATCTTTTGAAACAGAAAATAATGTGATGAATGCAAAACTCCTACTTTGTCTCTTGAAATTGGAAAAAAAATGAGATGAAGGTGTAATTCCTAATTTATCCCTAAAATGGAAAAATAATGTGATGAATGTGAAATTATTACTTCATATTTTGAAAAAAAAAAAAAAAGTGTTGTGACTAACACACCCCATTCATTTTAAAATAGGGACCCAAATATAAAACAATAAAAAGAACAAGATATTCAAGACTTCATGAAAATAATTGTGCAAGTTTGTTTGTTTAGGTATAAAATTTATTTCATATTTTATATCTTGATCTAAGGTATAATAATGATTATATTATGGATAATTTAATATTTTACTTATGCATACAAAATATCTTTGTTTAGTATCTTATTTATTTAGGTTTTCCCTATGTTTTGGATTATTTTTTGCATTCTTTGGAAAATTTATGTTAATGGGTTTTGAAAGGATTCATAATTAAATTATTTATCTAATTTACATTATTATACAAGTTGATTTATTTATTCAAAAAATTTAGTGGTTTGGTCACTAAATTTAGTTATTTATCACAAAGATATGCATACCTATTTACAAACTTGAAAACTCAATTGTAACATTTCACACTTAGTTGAAGTGGTTCACAAATTTGAAGACAATGACTTAACTCTTTAAGTCTATGTGGAATTTATTCATATATTTAAAACATTAATAAATATTCATAGGTAAAAATAATAAATCATATTTTTCATATTTATTTCTATCAGCCCAAGCTTGTCACTTGGTAGATGTTTTCAAGTTCATATCTTCATGGCTAGTCAAAAGATGTTTTCCACCTTGAATCCTTGTGAGACTATGAAATAATTGTAGTTTTCCAAATGTTGGCCTTGAATTCATTCACACTCAAAATGAACCCAATTTCTACCTAATTTTAAATTGAATTAATTGTTCTTACACTATAAGTCCCATTAGGTTACATGAACAACATTCCCCTGCATGCTAAAAATCTATCATTATCAATAAAAGAGTGGTCTTTTAGATGATACATGTTTAAATGTTTTTAAAGAATTATATCCATTCATAGTTTCATATAACCCATTGAATAATGATTCAAATATTAAATAATTAGATACCAACTTAATTTTTTTACTAGAAAGATTATTTGAATTGAAATTATTCTCAAAAGAATAAATCTCACTAGTGATTTAATAGACTAAAACCTAGGTATGAAATATCCACCATAAATTTTAACGTTTAAAACTTAATCCACCTACTCTCTTTTTCCTTACTAATATTTTTTTGTAGAGCTTGGATGGAGTTCCCTTTGAAGTTTAATTGTTAAATTAATCTCTCAATACTTACAACTTGAGTCCGTAGATCTTGTTTTTCATTCTTCCTAAAATGAGTTATATATCACACTTAGGTTAACCATAATAGATTTATTATAAACTCAAGTACATAGAAACATTTAATGTTGTTGCATAAGCAAAGTGTGTTATTAATATTTACCCCTAAAAAAAATTAGTACAACTAATATAACCACTTCTCAACTTGTATAAAACCACCTTAGAATCTTCACATCTATGGGGAATTAATTCCTTATGATAAAATGTATGAAATAAAATTTAAAAAGTGGACACAAGATCATTCACCAACCATTGTCCAAGGATGGACATATATTATAAGGTGTATCCTATGCACTTTAACATTACATGAAATGAGGATTACCATTTATTGTTTATGGGGTTAAAAAATCTAGGAGTTTTACACCAACTCTTCCTCTTAAAAAATAATAATAATATCACTTAAACATGTTGTGGTTTTATAATGACCAGTGGTATTTATAAATATATTTAATACAACACAATGTATAATTTAAGAATAAATAGGAGTCTCTGAGATTTACATTACATTCCCAATGTTAACATGACCATGTATCATTCTCAATATAAAAAAAGAAATTAGAAACAACACTAACTTTTTAGTTAGCTAACTATTTAGTGCTAAGTTTTATAAACAACAATATATCCTAAATTAGTAATGAGTTTAATATCATAAAATCCAACTTCTATTTCCAAACAAACTTTTCTCCTATTCTCATAATTGTTATACCTGCATCATAATAAATTTTCAACTATGATGTCAACATAAATTTGAAAGTAACCTTATTCATATAAAATTATTTTCCATGAAAATTTAAAAATAAAAATGAAAAATATAATGCTTATAATATAAGGCAATAAGTCATATTCAACATGGCAATTTTTTCTACAAGAATAACATAATTGAGATAACTAATCGCCACTTAAATAAACTTAGTTATGTATAATGAAAAACTTTTTCCTAAGCCACTACATTTCCATGCATCTAATTCATATACGAAGGTAAGTGAATAAAATATCTTACCTTAACAAATCATTAAATAATTGATTCATGGATAAAATAATAATGATAACCACTCTTAAAATATTATACCTCTAATCAGCCCTTAATAATCAAAGACCGAAATGGATTTAATCACACTTTAAAAAATAATCAAAATAATGTGCAAATGATTATTATTGTCAAACCATATAACTATATATATTTTCTTTTCCACTTTCTTTTCAACATAGCATAATATCATACAAAATGTCATTTGATTTACAACATGAATTTACACTACAACATTAATAATGCACCTATGTTTATCATCCCAACAAGAAGTAAAAATCCATCATTCTAATCATATAATCACTCTTTATTCTTCATACAACTTGCATTTTATTTACATAAACCATTCTTGTTTCTGAATGCCTCACTAAATTTTAACATGGAAAACATAAGCATCTAAACCATATGAAAAAATAACAAAGAATAATAAACCAATAAATAATATCATAAATTTAATGAGATAAAATAGGATAGCCACAAATTTCAAGGATTAAAAAATCAATATTTACAACTACTACAAATCAAATCTCCACACAAATAACCAAAGAAATTCATACACTAGTAGGCCACTACTACCATTAAGCCTTCAACATGTCTCATAATTGAGGTCATATAATAAGATAAAATGGATATAGTAATCAAGACTTAATTGGTAACCAAAAAAATAAGAGAGAAAAATAACTTCATATACCAATAACTTGATCGAGCTCAGAAGGTAGGCATTCACAACATAGGTCATGGCACATGCAAACAGCCTATTGGGAATTAGTTTAGGCTCAATAATGTTTAAAATTTAATTAAAAATCCACTTAGTTTCTAATTTTCAATATTTTAAAATAAATCAATATCTTATAACCACTAGAATTGTTTTTTCAATGGCCAAAAAATGCATGTAAGCAAGCTTAAAACAATCATGCAAGATTCCATTAAATATCATGAACTTAAGAGAATACTCTAGGTTTAAAACAATAGTACAATATATGTACAAATCAAAATATATTTCAACCATTTAAGCACCAAATATCATGACAACACTCACCCCATGAAAAATCTCTAACAAGCTCAAAGTATAATAAATAAATGTTAGAGTCACCAAAACAAGTCAAACTAATTGTAACTAGAAAACACAACCATTATAAAAATCTTCCACATCAACAACCACTTTTAGGTTATGGAATTTTGAAACCAATAGTCATAATTAAAAATTTTAATAATCACCATAAAGTTTTAGCAAGAATAAGGAGTTTCAATAATGTTAGAAAATAAAGAAATAATAAACTCATCCATTATAATCATCTCAAGTAAAGACTGAAACATAAGATATTTTAATCCACATCATGCCCTAAAATAAGGTCAAAGAATAAAATAAGGATTTCATTGAATAAAAATCCCATAATGGTGCATATGTCAACATAATAAGTGAATCAAAGTAATTAAAAACTTAGGTTTTGTTAAGAATTAAACTCCTTTATTATTATCATAAATAGGAAATAACCATGTCTTAATTTGTTGTGCCATGGAAAAAAAATATTTGGAACCAATTACAACATGATAATAATCAAATATAATCAAAATTTCCAATGCCATAAAGAGGCAAATGCAACCCTACAAGTTTCCAAAAAACATAGCATGATTTTTGCCTAACTAGGGTCTGAAATGGAGTTATCATCTTTTACTATTTGCATAGCTAAATATCAAGTTTCAACATGATAAAAATGATAATTTTTATTAAAACTTAGCATAAAACCATACACATTATTTCCTTAAAATTGTAACCAACATTTCACTATAAACAAACCCTTCAATTCGTTAGGTTGAGCCAATATGGCACTAGTTCAAAAATAGAAATGAAAGCTTATACCCCCTTTTGTGCACACTATATATTCTAAAAATACAAGATGAAATACAGATTTAGTTACCAAACCAATAGCCAAATTTTCACAACATTAATACTAGGTAGCAAAAAATAAATCATAGATCTAAAATAATAAACCTCAAGAGAATTTAACCTCATTAAACTAGAGGTTCACATATGTATATTTACACCTACATATGTAAACCTATATCTTAACTTGGACAATAATACACTATCATAAAACTATATAAATTTACATATAAGAGTTTTTAAATTAGGAAATGTGATTTTCCTAAAGGTTATGCCTTGGTTTAATTTTCCTTTATGGTGCCATAAGTCTTCTCATCTATATAATCCCATAAAATGGTTATGAAACCTTGCTTGTGCATTTTTCTAGATGGTGGAAAAATAAGAGCTTTGTAAGAAGTATAAACATCTATTCACCAAGAAAAAAACAAAAAAACACCATATGCCTTGTTATACACCTATCCCAAATGTAGAAGTAGACAAAATGCACTAGACTCATTCAACCATAAAAAAAATCAAATACAAACTCTCCACACTCAATGTGCCTATTATGCAATTTGGTCTTCTAACTAACAAAATACCCACAAAATCCTCTTTTTCCCCAAGTGGTGTAAATAAACTTCTACCACAATCTGGAAACCCTAGTGTAACTAAAAGGAGAAGACAAGGATTTTTTTTTCAATCATTATTTTTATCTTTTATATTTTCCTTTTTATCATTGCATGTTTTAACTTAATTAGATTCCAATGATTTCCAAATAATTTTCACCCCATGTCCTTGCATGGGATTTTAAATTTTTCTTTTAATCCTGACTAAATTTATAATGGAACTAATGTGATTAGCATGTTTTACTTACCAAAGTAAAACCAGATTAAAGTATTTATGGTAAGCATCAAACAAGGACATTCTTATTATATGTCCTTATAATGCACATATAATATTATGGATTAATCACTTAGAAGGCCAATGGTATCGGCCCAACATATGTTTAACCAACCAAATATTTATGGATTAGATCTATATCCTTTTACAATAACATAAAAAAATCATTATAAGTAAAAAAGATCGTAATAAGATCCGTTAATTAGTCATGATGTCTCCAAGATGAACACAAGTGATATAAGGCATTTGAAATAATGACTAGTCACACATAACCTACAAAAGACTCTTTTATAAGATTAACATAGTAAATGCCAAAATTTGGCCAATAAATAAAGTGTGATCCAAATAAGCGAAAATAATGGATTTTACTTTAATCCAAACTTTTTGATAAAATAACACATTGAATATCATTAATTAATTATCACATCTTGAGTTAAAAGTAAGGACTCACATCTCCATTGCACTTATTTTTATCTCATCATAATTGTGTCCAAGTTGTTAGTTATCAACGATGCTCCAAGTGACCTTCACCAATTCCTAATAACAAATATTAAACACAAATAAACCTAGTCTAATACAATATGTAATTTTTATTATTTAACATGTAGGACCAAGTCCTACTCTAAAGTCTAAATAGATATATGGTGAAATAGGAGTTATTAATTTAATAAATCAACCATGCTTCTAATATACCTCTTACCAAGAGTTGGAGCACCATGCCTTAACCAATTCTTACCAACCTAGTTATGTCCTTAATTCATTTCTAAATAATTGGTGGACAAAATCTAGGGTCATGACATACTCCTCCCTTGGAAAGGTACTATCCCAATGCCTAAATAAGAATGTAGGATATTGGTTACTTTATGCACCATTCATATGTAATTTATTAAACCTATATTAATGTCTGCTACTAGAAACATTCATAATTTTTTGAAAGAATATTTCCAAAATCTGAAATGAAATCAAAATAGGAAACAATGCTTATGCTGATTATCAATTTTGTGCCATGAAATTATCATGTAAACAAGCTACAATATCTATGGTTTCAACTCATATAACATCAAACACTTAACTTTCAATAAGTATTCAAATCTAAATATAGTATTTTACATAAGATTTCAGTTAGTCTACACTCATAACTTAATGGTATTCATCACATAATATAATTCATTACATTAAACATATTGTTACATGGTCCTTATATCATTCTTAATTATGATTCACGAATAATTCTATCATTCATTCCAGAATGGAATCAATAGCCAACCACCATACCACTATGGTTGCCAAAATTACATCATATATGGGTTAGTGTAGCATCCCACACTATTTACACCAAACATTAGAGAAGACAACACATGCATTCACATGCAACCCCTTCCTTAGGCTTACAACATGCTCTTTGATAATTTGTGAGATCACATGATGGTTTTAGGAATCCTAATTCCACCATCATCCTTCACTTACTTTTTGGAAGCATTTAATAGTACATAGGATTTTAAAAACTTACCTGATTAGGACTTTATATTGTTCTTTCCAAACATAGACATACATTCTAGTTATGCCTTAAATTAGAATACTCATTATAGAATATTATTTTAAGTAAATCAATCATTACCTTATTCACACCATACATGAATTTATAGTTAGTACATTCTTGAATTTCAATAAGTACATCCTTATTATTTTCTTTATAAAAGTCCAACTTGTACGACTAGTTAGTGCTTCACAGGGATACATTGAGGAAATTTCACAAGTGTTTATTTTTAAAACCACCTCCAAGAGGTGTTTAAATTAACACTTGATCCATAAGGAAACCATTATGCATAAAAATTCCATGACCAAGTAATGGCACTCATGGTGCACTTAGCCAAATGAATCAGGGAACTACCTCATGTAAAGGGGAAAAGTGGGTTTTCAGCCTGGGAGAGGCTCCACTTCATGTCTCTTTCCTGGTCTAAATCAATGAATATATAGTATTTTTTTAGCCTTAATATCACACTTTCATCATTACTCACTATTAGTGATGTTAGCATGGGTAAGGGGTAATGATATTTAGCCATATTATAATAAAGGAAAAAATAGATATATGAGGTGTTAAGGAGTAGAAGAGTCATTAGAGAGGAAGAGTCAAAATATAATGTGATGAGTCATTTTAAATATTTTATAGGAAATTGTATGGGAAAGAACAATTTAAGCCATTTGTATGAATAAATAGATATCATTTATGGTCTCATTTTTGTCTTATTCTCTCTAGTTATTTGATTTCCATCATTTATTAGTCATATTTACAAATATGTTGTATTGTGTAATCATAAAAAATGTGAAATTTTTTTACTTGAGTATGGCTAAAGACACCTAATCCATAGGTCCTCCTACTTTCTTGCACAACCTTTTTAGGCTTTTCTTTCACCGATTCCCAGTCATCCACAACCTTGTAGACTTAAGTATTATAGACCCAGGTAACTCTTTCAAGTCCAAATCCCCCACCCCAAGTCTCACTCCCTCTATACAATAGCACCCAAATTGGATAGGAGTTCTGAAACCTAGGGTGTCCTATTCTTGGTGTTGTTGTCCAAGTGTATTGTTGGTTCTAATGGTCATATTTTCCCAAATCCTTATCCTAATCCATGTCAGCCTAACATGAAGTCATTTAACCCATGATCATTAATTTCCCTATAAAAGGCCATTCAATGTCCATTTATAAGGGTGGGAACTCATTTACAAGGGAGAAGCAAGAATAAAAATAAGTACATTCAAGAAAATTTCCCTATTCTTTGCATACAACCTTCCAATATTATTCCAAGCTTAATCAAATCCTTACACTAGTCCCTTGCCACCTAAAATACACCCAGTTTTGTATCTAATTACATTTTCATACACAATTTCACCAATAACTTCAATTGGAGAAATACATTATCTTGATACCTCCTCAAAGTATTGGTATGTAGGCAGTGTGCCCATACACAAGGTGTGAAGTGCATCTAGCATATCATTTACACACTGACCTCTTATCTCTCTTTCCTAGGTTTCTATTCAAGTTCAAGCACAAAGAACTCCTATGGATTTTGAAGATTAAAATAAATTCATAATGAGCTTCATATAATTCTAAGCTTTGATATTTCAATGATATGGTAACATAAACATACCAAGTAGAACCCAAAAAACTTAGATCACCTAGATAACAATGCGAAAAGAAGACTATAGCACTGAATAATAGGGTGTCCCACTTTCAATTCTCCTATACAATACAAAAATTAAATCCAATATCCTATTTTAAATAGTCTCCCAAGCCTATGCATAAATTTCTATACCCTAAGTCAAAATATAATGTGATGAGTCATTTTAAATATTTTATAGGAAATTGTATGGGAAAGAACAATTTAAGCCATTTGTATGAATAAATAGATATCATTTATGGTCTCATTTTTGTCTTATTCTCTCTAGTTATTTGATTTCCATCATTTATTAGTCATATTTACAAATATGTTGTATTGTGTAATCATAAAAAATGTGAAATTTTTTTACTTGAGTATGGCTAAAGACACCTAATCCATAGGTCCTCCTACTTTCTTGCACAACCTTTTTAGGCTTTTCTTTCACCGATTCCCAGTCATCCACAACCTTGTAGACTTAAGTATTATAGACCCAGGTAGCTCTTTCAAGTCCAAATCCCCCACCCCAAGTCTCACTCCATCTATACAATAGCACCCAAATTGGATAGGAGTTCTGAAACCTAGGGTGTCCTATTCTTGGTGTTGTTGTCCAAGTGTATTGTTGGTTCTAATGGTCATATTTTCCCAAATCCTTATCCTAATCCATGTCAGCCTAACATGAAGTCATTTAACCCATGATCATTAATTTCCCTATAAAAGGCCATTCAATGTCCATTTATAAGGGTGGGAACTCATTTACAAGGGAGAAGCAAGAATAAAAATAAGTACATTCAAGAAATTTTCCCTATTCTTTGCATACAACCTTCCAATATTATTCCAAGCTTAATCAAATCCTTACACTAGTCCCTTGCCACCTAAAATACACCCAGTTTTGTATCTAATTACATTTTCATACACAATTTCACCAATAACTTCAATTGGAGAAATACATTATCTTGATACCTCCTCAAAGTATTGGTATGTAGGCAGTGTGCCCATACACAAGGTGTGAAGTGCATCTAGCATATCATTTACACACTGACCTCTTATCTCTCTTTCCTAGGTTTCTATTCAAGTTCAAGCACAAAGAACTCCTATGGATTTCGAAGATTAAAATAAATTCATAATGAGCTTCATATAATTCTAAGCTTTGATATTTTAATGATATGGTAACATAAACATACCAAGTAGAACCCAAAAAACTTAGATCACCTAGATAACAATGCGAAAAAAAGACTATAGCACTGAATAATAGGGTGTCCCACTTTCAATGCTCCTATACAATACAAAAATTAAATCCAATATCCTATTTTAAATAGTCTCCCAAGCCTATGCATAAATTTCTATACCCTAAAACATCTATCTCAGTCAGTTTCCAACTAATTTTGATTTTCTCTCTATTATGACTATTTTGTAAAAAAAGGTAAAAATGCAATATATTTACACATATTAGTGGCCTAATTATTACACATTATTTACTAATTTACCCTACTTAGACCTATTTATTTAATTATGAATAAAAATCTAATATTTTAAAAAATAAAAAATCGTTTGGTGTACCTGACATTAAATTTTCACACAAAAACCCTAGTAACCCTAGGGTAAATGATTTTTGATTTTTTTCCATAATTTATTGATTTTTTGTATATTTAAAAATAAAAAATCTACAAATTAATTTAAAAATTATCATATATTTTTTTAGAACCCTATTTTGCACATATTAAGTCCTTTATGCATATAAACACATTCTAAACACTAGGGAAAATATTCTACTAATTTTAGAAATATTTTTTGATTTTTCCTAAATTTTTAAAGCAAAATTATACAAATTTTATATAAATTCATATATTTTTTTTTAAAATTACCATATTAATTTTAAAAAATTCATTCAAACATCCCTAGTTGTATATCCTAGCACCTACTTGCTTCTTGAGATATCACCTTACATGTTTGGGAGCTACGTATCCTTTTTTTGCAAATTCTAATTAACTATTTTTAGGACTTCACATTTCTTATATTCAATACTTTCCTTTTATATCACATTTCCTATTAAAACTTATTGCAAAACATTGAAACACATTATAAATTATTTTTTTACTTTCAAAATGTCCTAATATATCAGTTTTGATGAAACTGATAAAAGAGAACTTCAAGAAATCTTAAAAAAACATCTAGATATGCAATATGACATGCTTAGAATTCTAAAAAATGAACAAAAAAAAGTGAATAATGGTCAATCTTATCAAACCATAGAGCACCTAGTTGAAAATGACACTATGGGGGAGACTATGTCTCAACAACCCCCTATAGTAACCCAACCTTCTTCTATACCAACAATTATAGCTAGTACATCCTTATCTCCTGATGTGGCAGCCCTTATGAAAGAGATAAGATCTCTTCAATCCAAGGTGAAGCATCCTAAATAAGGTGTCTCTAGACCTACATAGGCATTAGATTCTTTTTCTTTACTGCATACACCATTAGCACATCATATTACTTCTACATCCTTACCACAAGGTTTTATTCAATCCAGGCTTACTCTTTATGATGGAAAGGGTGATCTAAAGACATACTTGAGAAATTTTCACATAACATGCTTGGACTATGTACCCAACGACTGGAAACTTACCAAGATACTTTCATAAATCCTAAAATATTATGCTTTACAATGGTTTTATAGTCTACCAAATTAGTCAGTTCATGCATTCAATCTTTTAGCTGACATGTTTTTAGCACACTTTAGCATTAACATTGGTGATAAAGTTTCATATGTTCAAATTAATCAACAAAAATAACAACCAAATGAGCATCTCACAAACTATGTTCTTTGATATAAGACCATCTTGGCTAAGATGACTAGTCCCATGGTAGATCAGGGGTTACAGAACCTCTTCAAATAGATTCTTCTACTAGCACTTCATGAATAAATTATTTTTAAGCAATTCTCTTCCTTCACTGAATTGTGTCATACACTAAAGGAAATAGAAGTGAAACTCATTTCAATGGACAAACTCAAGTATAAAATCATTCCAAACACAACTAATAATAGTAATAATAAAGTCTCATACAAGGTCAAGTTCAATTATACAAAAGGGTAGAATTAACCTACAATAAATGCAACTTCGCATCCTCCTCAATGTATAGTTTTATCAACACCTCCTCATCATGAATTTACTAATCTACCAATTTCTCTAGCCAAAGTTTTAAAATAGTTATTATAATTTAACATCATTACTCTCCATCTTATTAGGGAAGTTGACCTAGTAAATCCTCTTCCATAAGGATATGATCAATAGGCAGTTTGTGATTTTCGTAGGGCACTAAGCCACATTACAAATAAATGCATCAATTTGATATATAAGATACAAGACTTGATAGATGACAACCTAATTGATCTTGGAACTTTAGTTGAGCCTCCACAAGCTAAGACAACATAGGATCAGGATTTTAAAATATTCTTAGATCCATTCCTACAACATTCTAAGAGAAAAGAGACACATCAAGTATTCACCACACATACCATGCACATCTTCCACTAGTTACATACTAGGCACCTTGAGTTAAGTCACATCCTTTAAGTGGTATGATCAGTGTGTATGAGTCTAAAGTTATAGCTAGACCTTTGACATCCTTCTCATATTAAGATATTACAGAGGATAATTTATATTACAATGCACTCTTTTTTGGAGCACATATTCATAATCAGCCCATTCAAAATGTTCTCATTGATAATGGTTCTATTGTCAACATGTGCACCATTACATTATTATAGAATTTGGGATATTAATATTATTTTATCACCTCAAAATATATGGTTATCAATATATTTAGTGGGAAAATATAGATTTCTTTGGGTGATATTGTACTTCCTTTATAGACTAGTCCAATGTGACCACATATTTCACTATAGGTCTTATTACAAGAGTTTTTGATATGTTACTTAGTCACCCATGGATTAAAAAAATTGAGTAGTACCATATACAATTCATATATACATTAAATTAATTAACACTAACCAATTTATTATAGTTGGTGGAGTTTTATATGAGTTACCACTACCCACTTCAAAGCCATCTACGTTGCAATCACTAGTTCTAGCTTTTCCACCAATTTTAGTTTCCCCACCTATTATAGTTATTCCTCTAGTATATATTCAAACATAATTGACACATCCATCACTAGTAAAAAGGGTTCATACACCTCTACAAATTTGGGATTCTAGACAACTTTCAGCTATAGTTTTCACATCTATAGCAATTTCATTGAGATCTCATGGCTCTAAACATAAAGCACATGTTCAAAGAGATTATCCTACTTCCATATGGGTCCCTAAGATCCCTAAAGTTACATCCACTTCTTAGAGTTATAGTAAGACCCCATAGTTAGTTTATACTTCAAAAAATTTATAGCATATATAGCTTTTAGAGCCACAATCTCAACATTTTAACCATGTTTCACATTCACACATGATTCCACTCCTTGATACAGGACACCATGATATGGAGTCTTTCATGAGACTCATCAGTTAGTATCAGTTTATCCCATCCTACTTTTACATAATCTCTTTTTCTTGATTGTAAATAGCTTATATAAAAATACAAAAATAATAATTTTTTTCAAAATACAAAAAACATTTAAATAATTTAATAACACCAAAAACATTTAGATTGTATGCATCATCCATGTTTTACATTTATACTACTATGTTAGACTTACATTTTGTGTTATATGCTATTATTTTTTGATTATCTACATTACTATGTTTCAATTGATCTTCTTTGAGTGTGTGTAGTAATTTCTAATTCCTTGATTGATTCATTCTACTCATTGATGGGTCATCCTACTTCTACATTCAAAATGTGCATTGATACATCTTCCCACTGGGGGCTTATTCTACATGACTACACCACCTAGGTTATGTCATTATTACACCACACACTCTAGTTATCATGTTGAAATTCATTACTTACCAAATTACATAGATTACCATATCGACACTCACTAGTATCTTACACCTATGTATTTCTTAGTATATACCTAGTCTTATACTAAACATGTATTACATAATTTCACTCTTTCTTTGATAAGTTATATGTGATTTTACCTTTATAGTTTTTACATTATTTCCATTATTTTCTTTGAATAGCTAGATGTGATTGCATTTCCAATTCCTATTCTATTTCTTATGTGTGCCTTAGGACATTTTCCAATGTCTTTTTTTCTATTCATGTGTGTGTACCTTTGGACATTTGCCAATGTCCCTTACTTGTAATCTTCTATATGTCTATGATCATCGTGCCAATATTTGCTTGTTTTAAATTTGTATGTGGCATTTGAATATTCCTCATATGCTTAATTTTTAGTTTGAATGACATGTGCCCATGTCCCTTGTTTGCATGGCCCCTTGGCCAACCTTATATGCTTCTTGATTCTCACCTTTTATTATTCTTACTTCTTACCTTGTATGCTTGTTTGTTTTTTCACTTCTCAATGTTTTCAATGCCATGATCCATATCATGCATTTACCTTCCTTTCTTATATGCCATGATGGACATCATAATCCATCCCTCCAACTAAAAAATAACATCTAACATTTCTAGTTCCATTTCAATATATCTCACATGATTTTACATTGTTATATCTATCTATCCATACCCATATTGATCTAATGATATCTCAATACAAACATTTCTATATATAGATATATCTTGTCAAATATCATTACTATATCATGTATCTATGTACATAACACACTTGTAGGACTATTTTATTTTGAGGGTAGTCATTGCAAGTTCAATTATTCCTACCCTCAAAAGAGGGGAAAACAAACAAAGGTTTTATCATAGAGATCAAATCTCTCAATAGTCAAAATAATAGCATTCAGATCACCTAGTTTAAAATCTAGAGGTCAAACAAGTCAAAATGGAATATAAAAATAGTAATAATTTTAGATCAATAACTAGTTTCAGCATAGGACAATAATTCCAAAAATAAAAAGAAACATCAAACATAAGGGTTTGCTCATTTTGGCCCTCTCAATGAATAAAAAACACCTAGGTTTTCCAGTTATAAGTAAAGCATTTAACTAAGCTATAGTGTTTACACATCCATATTAGTTAAAATTAATAGTTTTAGTACAATTTTCTCAAAGAATCTATATATAGGGGTTATCATGCATGATATGATGGCTCTCACTTCTAGTTTTATATTAGGTAGTTGACGTAGCTTCTAGATCAAAATCCATGTTCCAAACACTAGTGATTGGGGGTAATGTGCACAACACATTAGTCTTCTTTTATTTTTGAGTTCAATTTATTACCAGGCATTTTCAGTAGTTATGTGCCTTATTTCATCCATAGGTGGTTGGCATATTTTTCAAGTTAAAATTTCATACAAGTTTAATTTCTCAAGTACTCAAGTTCCTGAGTTGGCTTTCATATAAGCTTAGTGCATCAATTTTGAAGTGGATTTCATTTAGACCTAATCTCCATCTTTTATAATGGCCAAGAGTGGCCTAATTTATATCATATATTTGGTTATACATGACACATTATCATATTTTTATAACATCCATGTTCTCCATGATCCATCTCATATGACATCTATTTTATGTAGGTATCACTTTATAGCTTCACTTCATAGGGCAATGATGGATCCAAAGGGCCAACCTTTTTATTCTTGAGCCACCTATTTATATGGATTGCACACATAATATAGACATTTATTATCACATGCATGATCATATAGATTCACTCAATAGGTGATGATGGAGCCAAAGGGCCAACCTTTATGTTTTTGAACCAATTTCTAGAGAATTGAGCACACATATCCGTTCATGATATAACTTTTGGTACAACATAATCCAAAACAATCTAGCATTACTCAACCTTACTTATGATCATAATATATTCACACTTGCACAATGTGATTTCTATGCACTATCCATCATTACTCATCATCACAAAAGCTTCATGGACTTCACCTTTGTGGGTAAGTTTAGGTACACTTTCTATTTTTTTACTTTATCCTAGTATTTCATTTTATTGCATCACTATAATAAAATGGGGGAAAATGTATTCATATAAAATGTGAAATTTGATGACTTGAGTATGGCTAAATACACCTAATCCATAGGTCCTACTTGCTTACACAACCCTTTTAGGATTTTCTTTCATTGATTTCTAGTCATCCACAACCTTCTAGAATTAACCCTTATAGACCCTAGTAGCTCTTTCAGGCCTAGATCCATCCCCCCTAGTCCCATTCCCTCTAGAAAACAATGCCTAACTTGGATAGAGTGATAAAAACCTAGGTGTCTTATTTTTGGTGTTGTTATCCAAGTGTACTTTTGGTCCTAATGGTCATATTTTTTTAAATTCTTATCCTAATCCATGTCAGCCTAATGTGAATTCATTTAACCCATGATCATTAATTTCCCTATAAAATGCCATTCAAAGTCTATTTAGAATGGTGGCCACTCATTTACAAGAGATAAGAAAAAATACAAGCAAGTACATTCAATTACTTTTCCCTATTCTCTACATACAACCTTCCAATATTATTCAAACCCTTACACCAATCCCTAACCATCTAAAATACACCTAGTTTCACATCTACTTAAATTTTCAAACATAATTACACTAAATAGTTCATAGAAGAACTACATTAGCTTGATCCCTCCTTAGAGTATTGGTGTGTAGGTAGCGTGCCCACACATAGGGTGTGAAGGGAGTCCAATATATCCTTTACACACTAACCCCTTGTCTCTATTTCCCAAGTTGTCATTCAAGTTCAAGCATAAAGACCTCTTAGGTATTTTGATATTAAAATAGATGCAAAAAAATCTTCATAGCCTTTTGAGATTTAATATTTCACAGATAGGGTAACATAGACCTATTGAGTAAAACCCCAAAAACTCAAATCACCTAAACAATAGCATTGGAAAAGGACTATAGTGTCAAATAATAGGGTGTCCCACTTTTAGTCCTCTTTTCTAATCCAAAAATGAACTCTAGGATCATATTTATGATAGTCTCCCAAACTTGCATAGAAATTTTTAGACCCTACAACATCTGTCTGGATCAGTTTCCAGCTAAGTTTGATTTTCTCTCTATTATTACTATTTTTAGAAAAGGTAAAAATACAATCTATTTACATAAATTAGTGGCTTAATTATTGCACATTATTTACTAATTTACCCTACTCAGACCCATTTATTTAATTAGGAATAAAAATCCATTATTATAAAAAATAATAAATTGTATTGTTTTCTTCTTAATACTAAACTATCATCAACAATGTGGCTTCTGTTTGAAGGTTTGTGTTTATCACATTATGGTTTTATCAAGTTTTTTAAATATTAAGGTTGAGGGTTTGAATCCTCTTGATCCCATTGGATTTCTTTTCTTCACGGTACATGAAAATTCTAGGTATTTTTAAGATTCTTTCAAGTATTTAGGTATTCAATCTTCTTTCCATATTTGAATCAAAATCTAGTTGATTATTTGAGATATTTAATACTTATATGATAGAGATTTTATATTTCATTATTAAGGTTTTGTGACTCAACCTTATATCATTTTGGATGATGTGGAATTCAAGGAAAATTATGCTAGAAATTCTTGAAATATGTAATGGTGAAGGGACTAATTTTAACAATTTATTTATGATGATAAAAAGCATATAAATGTATGCAGGTTTAACAAAAGCATAAGAATTTTTTATTATTAGAAACCATGATATGGGCCTGACTTACATAGAGTCCAAGTATCAAAGAATAAATTTATCACCCAAATAATCACTTGAAATTCTATGACCTAATGATGCCCATAAGTGGAGGGATATAATAGTGATAAAAAACATACTACCATGTATAAGCATGAAGATCCAACTATAACATCATGCCATCAAAAAATATATATATTTGACTTATTGGTCAATAAAATTTTCAAAATATCTAAAGCATGTGTGAATATGCATTAAAAAAATATATGTTATTGATGGAAACTTGATTTCATAATGATGGCTAAAACCCATTATAAATTCTTTATTTCAATAATTTTTTTTATAAAATAGTTCATTTTTAAGACAAAATCAATTCTATAAGTATATTTTATGTGCACATAATGGTTTTTATGGAATAAGTGACAAAAATATTTGAATAATAATCTACACTGGGTCACTATATCTAAGATAAAAAATGTGAGAAGATTTTTAATGTTACTGTAGTCACTATTAACATAGTCAGAGAGCCAATTGGAAGTTGTAATGGAAGTGGTTAAGGTCCATCACAAGGTATTTTATATAAATAAGAAATAAGATGAATAGGTTTTTCATACCCATGATCATCAGAATGACATGTTTGGTCATAAATTTGAAAGAAAGAAATTTGGCAAACTACACATAAGTGACAAAAAAAAGTGTAGGAGTTTTGGCATATCTACATGAATCTTTTACATTTTTTTGAAAATTGGAGGTGTTCTAAACTTTCATTACTCTTGTATTTTTATAAATTTGGTTGTATTTGGGCAATACATTTTTTTAATATTATAACTATATTTGGGGTTTTTAGAGTAGGTAGAAAAGAATTCTGGGAAGCTCCAGCATGTGAGGCCATTGAGAGTAGGAGTAGGAGTAATTTATATTTACTCAAATACATTTTTAATAGATAAAAATTTTGAAAAAAATATTTTTTAGGTCTTTATGTCTCAAAGAGAGACACCTATTTGGTACAAGTGAGTGTTAGCATGGGTAAGGGGAAATGATATTTAGTCTTGTTTTAGTAAAGGAGAAAATATATATATGAGGTTTCAATAAGGATTCAAAGATTCATTATAAAAAAAGAGAAAAAATAGAATGTGATGAGTTATTTTAAAGTCTTTATAGGCAATTGTATGAGAAAGAGCATTTCATGTCATTTTCTTGAATAAATAAATATCATTTATAGTCTCATGTTTGTCTTATTCTCTCTAGTTATTTGCTTTTTTTTCATTTATTAGTCATATTTTCAAATCTTTTGTTTTGATTTCTTATTTATATTAAACTACCATCAATAAGTCAATAATGTAAGGTTTCACAATACCTTACAATACTATACCTTAGTAGGTTTTAACTAGCAAAGTTAATTTTAGAAAATAAAGTTATTTTACATAGGTGATTTGTTATCATTCACAAGTTCTATGGGTTAACATAATAAAACTTATATATGAAAAATACTCATATAAAAATATTGGTATCAAGGATTAATTGTAAAACTCACATAGTTAACCATATTCACTTATCACAAAGAGATTATAAAGTTGGTATGTTTTGATATAATCATACATAACATATAACAATCTTACATGCATGAATAAATCACATGAAATAGGTACAAAAGATTTAATTAAGTGCTTTGATAGATTAATGCCAATGATATATCACAACACATAAACATACTTATAAGTGAAGCACAAGGGTCTTTGAATATCATACATTCACTTGATGTTTATATGCCATCCTGAGATGACATCACATATCCCTAATGTCTATTGTCAACAAAATGTCAAACTTAGCCAACAAAACCTTCTTAGGTTTTTTCTTGCCAATCCACTACTCTGGATGAAATATTGCTAACCAAGTGCTAACATAGTATTTTTAAGCTCTACATAACTTTAGCTAATCACTTATAGTGATACATAAGCCATGTAGGGGTATGCAACCACCAACATGAGTAATTATTTACATGTAATAGGTCAATGATACCTTTACCAAGGTCTATTTTTGCACCTTCTAAGGGAAAATTAGCCTTGGAACAATCTTTCTCAACCGTGAACAACTTAAACCCTGTTGATATATGTTACTCAAATTGAATCACTTATTAAAATGATGTCATGCAGTTGTATACATTTAATTATTAATTATACTTTATAATAAATTACCTTTTTATATTATCCAAGCTACATCTATAATAGTAAAATAATTCTAGAAATTCTAGTATTATCTTATAAGGCTCTCTCATTAATTTTAAGCATTTGGCCTTTGGTTACTCATCTTTAGGCAAATTTCAATAAAAAATAGTATCGTTTGGTGTAATGCATACCATGCTTTCAACAATTATTACACAATACAAGATTATTAGTGTAAATAGCATTGCTAAAATTTATCTTGATCTATTATCACAACATGATTTATACATAATATTTAATTACTTGATTTACCAATTCAATATTTTTGGATGATCCCTTAAAAATCAATGATTTAGTTCTTGGTAAATTGCCTCATGAACTCATACCTATGTAAGTAAAACAACTCAAAATGTTCTCTTTTAGTAGAGACTCACAAAATTATTGACTTATCATGGTAAATCAATTTCCCTCACCTTAATCATCCTTTCCAGGATTGGGTCTAACCCTTAGTCCTTTCAATGACTTAATGCTCAAATATCCTATGATATATTGATCATGCAATTCACTTATGGATGTTGAAAATACAATCTTAATTCCAAGATAGAACTTTTTAATTGCCTTGACACTTATTGGCCTACCCATACAAGTCAACAACTAGTCAATTATGAAGTTCATTCTTATGCCATTTGATACTAGACATGGTTGAATTAGCCAAGGCTTAAAGAGGATAATGTGTCACTTTAAATGAATCTCCAAAAACATCCCAAGTCTCTCTAGGAAGTTGATTCTTTACTTTATCCTCAACTATGAAACATAGAACTACCCATTTACTAGCAATTTAGCATCGAGTTATAATGAGCATAATGTAAAATATTTGTAGAGTGAAACAAGCTCATCTCAGCATAATGATCCAAAGTTGATAATGTTATCCAAAACCTTAATAGCATAGGATTTGATATCAAATTAAATTAACCTAATGTTGTACCCAATTTTTTTTGACTTAAGGGTTCTTACACTATAAATCCCTTTAATTTACATGAACAACATTATCTTGCATGCTAGAGATCTATAGTTATCAATAAAAGAGTACTCCTTTAGAGGATACATGTTTAAATATATTGGAATAATTATTCCCATTCATAATTTCATTTGACCCTTTGAATAATTATTCGACTAGTAATTACTTAGACAACAACATAAATTTATCACTAGGAAGATGATTTGAATTTAAATTATTCTTAATAGAATAAATAGGTCACCAATGATTTATTGGACTAAGTCCTAGGTATGAAATAAACACCATAAATTTCAAGGTTTAAAACTTACTCCACATACTATCTTTTCCTTGCTCATATTTTTTTGTAGAGCTTGGATGGAGTTCCCTTGGAAGGCTAATTGTTAAAGTGATTTCCCAATACTTACAACCTAAATCTACAATCTTGATTTTAATTCTTCCCAAAGTGAGTTTTATATCACACTTAGGCTAAGCATAATAACTTTATTATAAACTGAAACATATAGAAACATTTAATGTCATTGCATAAGCAAAGCGTATTATTAGGATTTACCCCTTAAACATAATTTAGTACAACTACTACAACCACTTCTTAGCTTGTATAAAAACCACCTTAGAAGTTTCACATCTATGGGGCATTCATTACTTATGACCAAAAGTACTAAACAAAATTTACAAAGTGGACACAATATCATTAACCAACCATTTCCCGAGGATGGACATATATTCCAAGATACATCCTATGCACTTAACATTACATGAAATAAGCACTACCCTTTCTTGTTTATAAGGTTAAAAACTTTAGGAGTTGTACACCAGCTCTTCCTTTTTAAAAATCATAAGAAGGCCACTTAAACATGCTATGGTTATATAATGACCACTCTTTTTTATTAAAAAAATCAATTCAACACAATATATTCTTTAAGAAAAAATAGGAGTATTTGGGATTTTCATTAACTTCCCAATAATGTAAGTTTCTTAGAAGAGATAAATAAATTAACAACAACACTAAATTTGTAGTTAGTTCATTATTTAGTGCTAAGGTTTTTTAAAAAATTACAAGATGAATGACAAATGATATTAATATCATCAAATCTAACTTTTTTCCAATCAAACTCTACTCCCATTCTGATAATGGTTGTACCTACATTCTATGATTTTTTTAACTAAGATGTCTACATAAACTAGAATGTAGCCTTCTTCCTATAAAATTATCTAGCATGAGGATTTCAATAAAAACATGAAAAATATAATTCTTATAAGGTAAGGAGGCATATTCAAGATGGTAATTTATTTTTCAAGAATAACACAATTGAGATAATTGATCACCACTTACATAAACTTGGATATGTATAACAAAACACTTTCACCTAAGCCAATCAATTGGTATGTAGATAATGCATATAACAAGGTAAGTGAATAGCATATCTTTCCTTGACAAAGCATTGAATAAATAATTAAAGGATAAAATAATAATGATAACCACTCTTAAAATATTATACCTCTAGGTAGCACTTAATAATCAAGGAGTGAAATGGATTTAATCATACTTTCAAAAAGAAGCAAAAGAATGTGCAAATGATTGCATACAACAAACCATATAACTATATATATTTTATTTTCCAATTTATTTTCAACATAGCATAATCTCATACAACATGTCATTTTATTTACAACATGAATTTCCACTACATGAATAATAATGTACCTATGTTTATTAGTCTAATAATAATGAACAATCCATCATTCTATGCATATAATCACTCTTTCTTCTTGATAAAACATGCATTTGATTCACATAACCCATTATTGTTTCCAAATGCCTAACTAAATTTAACATGGTAAACATATGCATCTAAACCATATGAAAAAACAAAAAAAGAAAAACAAACCAATCATTAATCTCACATATTTAAAAAGATAAAAAAAGATTACTAACATATTTTATGGATTAACAAATCAATATTTACAACTAATGTAAATCAAATATCCACACAAACAACTAAATGAAGTCATACACCATTAGGCCACTACCATCACTAATCTATCGACATGTCTCACAAAGAGGTCTTCTATTAAGATAAAATAGATATAGTCATCAAGACTCAATGGGAAATTAAAAAAAACATAAGAGAGGGAAAGAGATTCATATACCAATAACTTGATCAAGCTCAGAAGGTATGTATTCATAACACACAAGTCATGACACATGAAAAAATCCTATTGCCAATTATTTTGGGCTCATGAATGTTTAAAATTCAATTAAAAATCCATTGAGTTTCTAATTTTAATATTCTAAAATAAATCAATATATTATAACCAATATATGTGCTTATTCAATAGCTACAAAATGCATGTAATCAATCTTAAAACAATCATGCAATATTCCATTAAATATCATTCACCCAAGAGAATAATTTAGGTTTAAAAAAATAGTACATGATATGCATAAATCAAAATATAGTTCAACCATATAAGTACCAAAAGATCATGATAATACTCAGCCCATGCATAATATCTAGGAGGCTCAAAGTACAACCAACAGTTCTTGGAGTTACCCAAACAAGTCAAACCAATTGTAACTATGAAACACAACCATTATAAAAATCTTCCACATTGGAAACCACTTCTAAATTATTTAATTTTGCAACTAATAGTCATAATTACAAACTTACACAATCACTATAAAATTCCAACAAGCACATAGAGTTTCAATAATTTTAGAAAATAAAAAACAATACACTCAACCATTATAATCATCTCAAGGAAAGATAAAAACATAAGATCCTTCATTTCACATCATGCCCTAAAATAAGTTTGAAGAACAAAATAGGAAGTTAATCAAATCAAAATCCCATAATGGTGTATGGGTCAACATAATAAGTTGAGCAAGGTAATTAAAAGCCTATATCTTGTTAAGAATTGAACCCCTTTATTATTATCATAAATAGGAAACAACCATGTTTCAATCTATTGTGACATGGAAAAATAAAATTTGGCACAAATTCCAATAAGGTAATAATCAAATAAAATCAAAATGTCAAATGCCATAAAGAAGTGAATGCAACCCTACAGTCCCAACAAAGATAACATGATTTTTTCCTAGCTATGGTCTCAAGTGGAGTTATCATCTTTTAATATTCTCATCATTAAATATCAAGTTACAACATGAAAAAAATAATGTTTTTTCCTAAACACAACATAAAAACCTACACATTATTTCCTTAAAATTTCAACCAAAATTTCATTATAATTAAACCCTTCGATTCAATAGGTTGAACCATATGGCACTAGTTCAAAAATAACAATAAAAGCTTATACCCCTTTTTGGACACAATAAATATTCCAAAAATACAAATGAAATCTAGATTTATCTACTAGACCAAGAGACAAATTTTTAAAGAATTGATACTAGGTAGGTAAAAATAAATCATAGATCCAAAATAGAAAACCTCAATAATATTTACCCTCATTAAACTAGAGGTTCACATATGCAAATTTACACCTACATATCCAAACTTATATCTTAAACATGACAATAAAACACTATCATACAACTATATAAATTTATGTTCAATAATTCTTAAAGTAGTAAATGTAACTTTCCTAAAGTTTATGCCTTGGATTCATTGGCCTTTATGGTGCCATAATACTTATCCTCTATGGAACCCCCCATAATGGTTATGAAACCTTGCTTGTGTATTTTTCTAGTTGGTGGAAGAATAAGAGCTTTGAAAGAGGGTATGAACATCCTTAACAATAAATGAAAACATAAAAAATACCAATGCCCTACTATACACTTATGCCAAATGTGGAAGTAGACAAAATGCACTAGACCCATTCAACCACAAAACAAATAAATACATTCTCTCTACACTTGGCATGCATGTTATGTAGCTTGTTATTTTAGCTACCACAACTCCCCAAAAATATTATATTTCCCCCAAGTGGTGAAAATAAACTTATACCATAATATGGAAACTCTAGTGCCATTAAAAGGCTAAAACAAGAATTATTTTTCAATCATTATTTTTATCTTTTATAATTTCCTTTTTATCATTGCATGTTTTGACTTAAGTAGAGTGCAATGATTTTTAAATAATTCACACCCAAAGACCTTGCATGGGATTTTTAATTTTTATTTTAATCATGATGAAAGTTATAATGAACTTGATGTGATTACCATGTTTTACTTACCAAAGTAAAGCCAAAAATAAGTATTTATGGTAAGCATCAAACAATGACATTTTTATTATAAGTCCTTATAATGAACATAGAAACTTAAGGATTAATAACTTAGAATGCCAATGGTACCAGTCCAACATATACTTAACCAACCAGATATTTAGGGAGTATCTCAACATCCCTTTACAATAACATAATAAAAAAATATTTCATTATAAATAAAAAAGAACATAGAAGATCAGTTAAGCAATCATATTGTCTCCAAGATGAACACAAGTGATATAAGGAATTTGAAATAATTACTAGTCACACATAACCTACAAAAGACTCTTTTACATGACTATCATAGTAAATTCATAAAATTAGCCAAAAACCAAAGTGTGATCCAAATAAACTAAAATAATGACTTTGCCTTTAATCCAAACTTTTTGACAAAATAACACATTGAAATTCATTAATTCATTCTCACAAGTTGAGTGAACAAGAAGGACTCACATCCCCATTGTACTTATTTTTATCTTGGAATAATAGTGTCCAAGTTATTTTTAACCAAGGATGGTCTATGTGACCTTCACCAAGTCCCAGAAAAAAATCTTAAATATGACTAAAGCTAGTCTAATACAATACACAATTGTTATTATTTAATATTTAAGACAAAGTCCTATTCCAAAATCTAAATAGATATATAGTGTAATAACATTTATTACTTTAAGAAATAAACCATGATTATAGTGGACCTCTTACCAAGATTTTGAGAACCATGCCTTAACCAATTCTTACCAAACATAATTACTATCCTTAGTTCATTTCCAACTAATTAGTGGACAACACTTATGTCCATGACAACACTTCCATGACTCTTCAAAGGCAGGTATGTTTGGGATCATTGAGGTCCATTTGGAACATACTTTTGGTCTCACTATTCTTATAATCAAAACATAAAATAAAATTTAAGTCATAAAAGGACCATATCTATTTTAGTGACATGTGTTGAGTTTCTAAAAACTTGCATCCTCGTAGATTTTTGAAGTAGGTTTCTCAAATATTAAACTTTGTGGAGATATAAGGAAATATTTTTATAAAAAATGGAATATTTTAATTAATTCATTCCTTTTTAATACATCAAAAACATTTTATAAAGGTAAATTCATGACTCTACAAGAGGATGCCACGTGGAAAGGACCCAAATGAAGGTGACAGAATGACCCTTAGCTGACCAGTGTAGTTTTAATAATATCTATGTGGCATGTTATTTGTGAATACTTGGAATCATGTGGCATGTTATTTTTAAATAAAAACCTCATAAAATTCCAAATAAAGTTCATAATTCTCATAACTTTTAGGGATATGAGGTAATAACATTTTTCTATGTGTCAAGTTCTTGTGTAATCAAAATCCCATGACTAGTCAATAAAATTTTAAAAAACTAAGACATACAAGAATGTGACTCAATCATATAATTCAATGTGTATTTATTATAAAAGTTCTATTTTATGTAGTAATATACTTAGTTGGATGTAACTCAATCAACAAATTCCACTTGTCCTCATCGATGAATCACAAAATGAAAACATAGATATGTACTCAAAAGGTTAAAGCTAAGCCATAGTTTCATGACTTAGAGTGGTATGGAAAGGAAATTTAGAAGAAATACACATAGGTTTCATAGATTTAAATAATCTAATAAAGTTACCACATCACTCCTATGAACACATTGTTATATTTGACAACCATCATTGCCTATCAAAATGTCAAATCTATAGGCCAAAAATATTCCAAGAAATAATTCACATGTTATCATTATGAGAATTCCATCTTAAGAAAAATGATGTAAATATAAGGAAAATTATGCATATCTTATTTATATATGAGTATCTCTAGGGCCTTGAATCCTTGGTTTATATTTTAAAGTTATCATGAAGATGTTCATCTGATTAGCTAACATAGAATGGAACCCACATAATTATGAGATGATTGGTTATATTTATCAAAATATAAACATAAAAATGAAGATACATAGACAAATATAAGGATATATCCTTCAAATAATGTAAGAGGCCCACTATTTGGTCAAAATTTACCAACTTACACATAGTTGGGATATCCCCTTTCCTTTTCATGACACTTTTGTATTTTATATAACGGTCTGTGCAATTATTTGATCATACCAAACTTTAAAATTATGGTAGCAAATGGGAAGGGACATTGTTCTATATATATATATATATATATATATATATATATATATATATATATATATATATATTTAAATCATTATAATTATGTTCAATCTCTTATTTTATGTCCAAAACTACATTGCTAGTTGGTCTAATTCATTGGTTGACTACCAAGAGGATGAAGATTTATAAATATTAAAGCAAGCCTAAATAATTTTAGAGAAAGTGTGTGAGCTATGGTTTTTGGTTTTTATCTATAGTTTTATGTTGCATGGATAATTTATGTTGAACTAATTAGACTATGAGGGTGTTTCATGTTTATAATTTGTAATAGTTAAATTGAGATAATGGATATTTTGATTATTCTATATGTAGATATCTCAATATACCTTAGTTTCTAAATGAATGCACAAATGAGTAATTTATTATGAATGAATACCTTTAAAATTGATGATACATGATTCTCATAAATTGATTTCTTTAAACTCTTGACTATGTTTTCTTTGATTTGGGTTATAGCTAAATCAAATTAGATATTGGCTTGAATGGCATGATGCACATTACTAGATTTATTTTTTTAGAAGGCTTTATTCTTGTAGGCATATGCCACCTTTATTTTTCACCTTATCCTTCCCTCTTATTTTCAATTTTTTATATGGGATCTGGCTACTTTATTTTAACACCAATATAAATACTCATTATAGTGTGTAATTATAATAATTTTGGTGACTCTCCCTTATGGGATTGTAAGTCACATGATGATATTACATGAAAAGTATGTAGGATACTCACAACTTGAAACTCATGCCCTAAACAATTCTAGTAGTCCTAAAATGAGAGGGTGAAAACCTATGAGTTGTCCTTGGTGTGCCTAACCTCATAGACACATTTGGCCAATCATTAATAGTGTGATTAATTTCAAATTCCTACTATCCAGAAATGGAAAAATAATGTGATGAATATATAATTCCTATTATCTCTTTAGAAATGACAAAATAATGTTATGAATTTGAAACTCCTACCCTCTCTAGAAATGGAAAAAATGTGAATAATGTGATAATCCTTTTCTATCAATAAAAATGTAAAGTAAATGTGTATGAATTTTAATTCCTTCTTCACATTTATAAAATTTAAATGATACAAACTCATGTGTGATTTTTTTACCTTCTCTTGAAATATAATGTCAAAATATTGCTTCAAATGAGTTTGTTATTGAAGTAAGATGTTATTATCATATAATGATTTTAAATGATACATTTTATTAATGAAAATATATAAAATAAGAATCTACACATGAGTGTGATGATTCTTTTCAACCCATGACTAATACATAAGATTTTTTCCTAGACCTATTTAACCTATCCACAATAGTATACCTATGTTAAATTATAATAACAAGATTAAACCATTAAATGAGATTCTTAACAATATTAACATACCTTCCCAAGAATTTACTTCCTTAATGCATGTTATGGGTGTTTTGTAGCATAAAATACATCACTCACCCTAGAGAGTAAGGCCTACTAGGCTTTGGTTGATTCAATGCTATAAATGGAAACCTGATTGCATAAAAAAATTTAAATTCCCCATTACATCACAAAATCCATATGCTAGCATTATATATGTTTTATGGAATCAATTATTATATTTACATCTTAGAGATTTCAAATTTTATATGGGAAAATATGATAATAATTGTATTTTATTACAAATGTTCCTAAAACTTTTAAGTTAAAAAATATTGGACTAGTTTCACTCCTTGCCTAGTGGGTCTTTACATACATATAAAAATTTAGAAGAAACATTTTGAATGTTATACATTAAAAATAAGGGACAAAGAGCTACATATGAATGTTTACATAGTCTTCATCAAGGAAAATCAAAACTAGTTTATGATTACACTTTATGATTCCAATATTACATGCATCAATTAATATATCAACCAATAGCTTTGGAATTAAAATAAATATTTATTATAGGACTCATTTATCCTATAAAATTAAATATAATTTATGAAACTTATGATACATTTCAATATATATATATATATATATATATATGTATATAGAAACAAAAATGGGAACCAAAGTATATATTAATAGAAGTACATGAAGACATTATTGTACAAAAATAAGTTCAATATAAATAAGCTAAGGTATTTATTCAATGCCATAAGGCATAAATTCCAATAAAATAAAGTCAAACAAAGGTTCTCAATAAAGGGAATTAATCAATTTAAAAATTGGTACCCAAGGTGAATAATCCTACTTATGATAAACTTCGACTACTTAGATTTGATAGTTTCAGAGATCAACTACATGATCTCTTGAAAAAATTATGGGACAAGAAGCCAATTAATTTGACTCATATTTATTATCATCCTCACCACCATATTAATAAGATTAAGGGAATTTTTTTTATTTATCAGGGTATTAATGAGGATAGGGACAATAATTGTTATGCATTATGATAGAGGATTATAAAACTTGTATATAAGTTATAATATTTGGAAATTTTTACACAAGATTAACAAGATCGCATTATCCATCTTATTCTTATACTCATTCATCAAATACAAATATTTCCTAGGGGTTACTCACAAGAAATCAATGGATTCTCAAATTTCTACAAGTGATGTTTCTATAAGATCTTTTTCTAGTGTACATTCTACTACAAATAATCTATCCCGAGACAATCTCATCATAGAGTCATCATTTCATCAAGTTATACCTAAGATAAAAATTAAATAAGGAAAAATGTTAAGGGATAAAGGCTAATGTAATATAGATATAGTTACATCACCATCTACATAAGTATGTATACCAAAGGTAAATAGAGAAAATATATATTATAAAAGTAAAAGTTAATAGGACATCAAAATAACAATAAGAAAATAAATTATTCAATTTTTATAATGAAAGGATCAATAATACATCACATGAGTATTGTAGACACTTAATTTTAACCACTTATATATCTAAACTACATTTGGAATGAATTTTTGCAATCTCATGCAAATTTTACTAAAAATCACTAATGGACCCAATTTACTTACACAAGTACCATTTTAACCCAAAATCATAATGACACATCCATGATTAGGGAAATGGATTGTATCACAATATTAATTATATCAAACACATCTTGAATCAAATTAAACCTTTGTAAATGTTATTATAATCCAATTAAATAAATATTTGATTAATAAAAGAACATTACAAGTGATTCATTATTCTAATTTCCAATTATCACCTTGATTAATGATATTAATCATTCCTCTAATGGAAAATTCCTTGAATTTCAAACTATTTATTTTACTAAAATCAAAAGTGCTTTATGACGTCAGATTGGTGATGTCATAGGGCTAAGTCAATGGAATAGAGTGGATTGTTTCAAGGTGTCTTATGACATGGACACTTACATACTCTCTAAAACCTCTTATATGGATTCTTACACACTCTAGAATGACCCACCATTGCACTTTCCTTCTAACATTCCATCAACACTTCAAAAGGGTGTTAGATGACATATCTAACACACTCC
>JARHVA010001286.1:1552500-1675000 GCA_037957365.1 Torreya grandis | reverse complement strand
AAAAAGAATGAATCTATCAAATGACTAAAAACAATATAATGACTTAATGACTTTGATTAATGTTAATTATAAAATAACTAATAACATAATTAAATCAATTAATTTCTCATCAAGCCCACCATATAAAATTTGTAGCTTACTCTATTGGGATAATAACAAAGGGTGCCTTGTCCATTTGGCTATGGAGTCCCATAAAATAACATAGAAAATAAGTTAATATGAAAAATGATGGGAAATGAAGAAAATGTAGTGAAATTTGGATGTCCAAATTTTACTACAATAGCAAGATCTGATTTTGGGACCACATTCCCTAGTAGAATGTAGGATAACTCCAAAAAACATTTGTTAATTATGCCTCATCCATACTGATCAAAATTACACTACTCTCACTCCATGATTCGACCAATTGATAGCCAATTCACCTATCCCTAAAATATGGGAATGAATGCAAATTATTGAGCCAAGTCCATGTGTGTGAAAATTTTACCATATTTACACTAAACATATTTTTTTAAAGATAATTCTTCTTCATTTTGAATCCATTTTGAAGATAAATCCTTTGATTTTTTATATGTTCAAGGCATATTTCTATGTATTTTACCATAAAAAGTTAAATGTGTGTATGGTTCAACTAAGTTTTAGAAGAATGTCTTTGTTTATTTCTTGCTAAAAATGACAAGTTGTATTCCTCTTATAAAACTAAATTAGTTAATTCATTGTGAGTATATTTTATGGGTTCTATATCAAATGTATTTACACTTATTTGCTTCTAATAGCCAACACAAAATGTCAAGAATTTTTAATTTATTCTAGAATTTTCAAAAAAACTCAACTATTAGGCTATTTTTAGCGACATTCATATCTCTTTCTTTCTATCCTTACGATGTCAACATGAATTTCACCCCTTAAATTAAAATTTCATTGCATTTGTTCCTACATCCCATGGCATGGTCTAGAGGATATAGGTGGAATCCATTGAATCATATTGTAGACACCAAAATTGTGTCTACTCTTTGGTCGACTCCCCCCTTGGTCCCCTTGGTCCACTTCTACACATTCCTAACCCACACACTTATTAATTTAAAATAATTATTTATTTTGAATCAATAACACCTCCCTTGACACATCACCCATCACACCTCACCCCACCTTGGATACCTCTCCTTGGATGCCTCCCATCACCCTATGACCAATTTATGACATATTTCAACCCTCTCACACTTATTTAATCCACCTTTGACCATTTTCCCATGACCAATTGACCCTGGCAGTTGGAAGAACAGGCAAAAGGCTAATTTTAGCCCTTTTCCCCATCTTCTGGCCACTGACGTCAGTCACTAGTTGGCCGATGCCAGTGGGATCGCCAACGTCGCTCACTTAAAACAACCCAAAGGTGAATTATCTTCCCCCTGGGACACTAAAATCATAGACCTGAATGTTAATTCCTTGGCTACAGGGATTCAACCTCTCTCTCTCTCTCTCCTAGACACACATCAAGCATCACAGGCCACAGGGACTCTACATCAGGCACTCTACCTCTTTGCAGGGAGTCTTCTACATCAACAACAGGGCTTCTACACTTTTGGTTCTCTGCTAAGGAGCTAAGTATTCTTATTTTATGTCATTTCAGTAGCTTAGAATGTTTTTGTAATCAATTTTCTATTTATTGCTTCTAAGCCATATTATCAACCAGACCCGGCTATCAACTAGACCAAACCTGACTCTCTCCTTGAGAAGGTTGAGAATCCTTCTTCATACTCTCACTCTTTTTGACACCCTATCCCTTACCTGACTCCTTCCTCAGACCTTACTCTCTACCTTGCAAAACCCTGCACAAACCATCAGACTCCCAGACTACCACAGACCATTCCATCAACCAGAGACCCATCCAAAACCTATCCAAGGCCATTGCCCCGACCGACACCGGCCTTCAAGCCCATTGCCCATACCGACATCGGTAGACTAACTGACATCGACAACATTAACCAAAATGACGTCGGTGAACTAACTGGCGTCAGCGACTGTGACAGACAGACAGTAGAATATAGGTATGCATTACCTTTTATTTCTTTTGTTTAGTCTTTCATCATTTCTCTTGCTAGCAACATTCTCTTTTATCAAAAGTGGACTATCATCTCTCGAGGAAGTCTTTGCACTTCTGGGATCGAGCTTTGCTTGGCAGTCCACCATCCATCTATCTAACAATCTCTTTGTTTAAGTCTTTCTCTCTATAGGTGTCGTCCTCCACAGCCAAAAAGGAGTCCCTTCAATCATCTGGATAATAGTGTGAAAACTTCATCTGGGAACATACAAACCCTTGACCATTTTATCTTAGTTTCTTATTCCCTTTGAATGTAGAAAAGTGAAAACTTGTAGAAACATTCTAGCATGCCTAGTGGGACCCTAGGACTTTTCCTTGGGTTCATACTTTTTCTTCTAAAAACAAACTTTTCATATATGTGCATTAGGTCTCTTCTTGCATCCTTTTCCTCTATCTCTTCCAAAAGACACCATTAGCAAAGTTAAAAAGAATCCTTCTTTTTCTTTCTTTCCTGCATCTTAGAGTAGTGAAGTTCATACTCTTAACCCTTTCTCAACTTGTTTTCATCCGAACACACATTTCAATTTGGGCTTAAAAATCTTTTGCATTTCATTTCTGTTTGCATACATTTTTAGCTCACCTAGTAACTTAAAACCACATTATGAATTAATCATAGTTCACTTATGTTACACAACCTAACCACTTTCACAACTAAACATCTAAACATACTTGCGACAAGGCCCAACTAGGATTTCATCACCTAAAAGATACCTTACCCTTCCCGATAATCCTACTTGGACTTTACTACCAAGGGGAGAGCCCACTATGTTCTCTGGTAGAGTATAAACTCTAGGGGAAGTATATACTGGCTAAGCAACCCAGCTTGTCTCTGGGCTCGTGAAGTGAGGGGAGTTTGCTCCTTAGCACTAGGTCACATACAAAACCTAATAAAAACTTTTGAGCACTGAAACTAACCTGAAACCAACCTTAGACTGCCTCTTCTAGGACCCATTCTACAAGCCAACTTCCCAAACACACTCTTCTAAGACATAAGCCAACAAGACTCTAAAATTTATTCTTAAGAATTAACGTTTAGGGTCTACTTGTCTTCATCTATTTTTCTATATGTATCTAATTTTTTGAGTCGGTGAGGATGCATTTTTCTGAGCTTTAAACAACTCAGAACCTTTTTTTCCTTCCTTCCCAACAACACAGTAACTGACATCAGTTTTTCCATCGACGTCGGCAAATTTTTTTCACTGGCATCAATTTTTCTACCGATGTCGGTCACTGTCAACAACTTTTCCTCCAAAACAAAAACCTTAAAACCCACCCCTTTTTCTACCAAAAACACATTCAGAGTTTCTAAAACTGAAAAAACATAGTTTCTGAAACCTGACCCTTTTTGCCTTGGATGGTTTTGACACGGAGTCAAACCAAAACACTTATTGACCACGCAAGGCAACAACCACTTCCACCTTTGCCTTTCATATCAAGTCCCCTAATGGAGTGTACTTTAGACACTAAATATTCTCCTATCTAGTCAACCCCTGATCAATCTCTAATTGTTCCCGAAGGGGATCAAAATATTGAGAGATTCCTTGACCATAATGTCAAGGCTCTCCAACACTATCTCACTAAGGGCCAAACATGAGAATCTTCAATTCAACCAAGTTCATCACATTTTTAGAACTTGATTGTCTCGACTCCACACACTCTTGCACCTATAAATGTGGGAGTGACTACCCATCCTTTTACCAATGCCACCATTCAACCACCTTTGGCAGTATCTAGTCAACTCATGCCTTCCAACCTCATGCCACAAGCCCCCTTGGCTTCAACATTAGTCCCTATGACTAGTTACCGATATGTTGCACCTATACAAGCGTAACCAACTACGTCATATGCCCCTCTTAACACCTTCCAAGTTCCTTACAATCTAGGGGGCACCCCACTTGCAAATCCATCAACTGATCTAATCAAGATGTCGATGGATAAGATGTCTAATCTTGAGACATCCATTTCCAGTTCAAGCAATGCTCTCTCATATGAGCAAATCTGTAATGAACCCATTCATCCTTTAGTCCCAATCTGACCATATCCAAGTCAATGGGAACTCCCCAAGTTTACTCACTTTTAGAGTAAAGAGGACCCACAGCAACATCTATGAGCATTTAGACATGCTTGTTACCTTATAGCACATGATGATGTGTTATTGATACACACATTCCCCATGACACTTTCGGGGGCTGCCCTTGACTGGTATAGCTCCCTTACTAGTCATTCTATCTTTTCCTTCACTCAACTCACCCAACTATTCCTCGACTTTTCAATTAACATCACCAAAAAGGTCTCCATCAGAGACCTATATTCTATCAAACAATTCGACGATGAATCAATAGCTAACTTCCTCGCCCGTTGGAGAGGTTTGATTAACCAAATCTCCTTCTCCTTACCTCAAACTGAGCTCATTGAACTCTTTTCTAGAGCATGTGCCAAGCACATCTCACCTACTTTACGGGTTCAGACCTTTTGCACATTTGATGAAGCATTCACGATGGCCCGAAAGCTTGAACTCCGCATGATCGAAGAGGACAAGGGCAAATTGTGAAACCCCAACACAAAGTCAAATGACCCTTCTTCATCCAAATCTACTTCTTCCCACTCCAAACCTAAGGGAGTGGCCAATGTTGTGGTCTTTAGACCATCATCATCAACAACAACTAACCAATCTCAGCCTTCCACATCACAAAGCATCACAAAACAATTCCAACAGTGGTATATACAGCATCAATACACTCCAATTGGAGAATCATATGCTTCTATTTTGAACAAACTCATCATGCAGGGGGTCCTCAATCTCCCTCAAATTTGACCACCAAAATTTGACCCTTCAAAACCTATCCCTACATGGTACAGGGAAAATGACTTCTATCACTATCACCATGTCAAAGGTCACGACATAGACAACTGCAAGACCTTTAAAAACATTGTCCAAGACATGATAGATAAAAGTGATCTTGTCTTGGATAACTCAAATGTGCCACCCGACCAAAACATAGACATCTTCAGACAACCTTTCCCCAATCATCCCCCTAATCAAAACAACATTCAGACCATGGTCGATGACCCCCAAGAGCCTAGTATATGCACTGTCAACACGGTCTCTCCTCTTATGCCTAACCAACCTCTCCCATAGTCTGAAGAGGTTAGTCAATCTATTTTTCCACCAAAGGTAGAAGAGCCATCTTCTCCTACTTGTCCACCACGAGTAGAGGAGCCTTCCTATCCTATTTTGCCTCCACCAATGGAAGATAGTCCTCCATCCACGCCTCTTTCACATGTGGGAGAATCTACCTTGACCTCTCACATATTGGAGGACACTTTGACCATACCAACGCTGACTACCTCACCCTCATCCTTCTTATCATCAATGGGGGATCATACTTTTTCTGCTCCTCAACCACACGAGGAAGCCATGATCATCCCTATGCTCTTTCCACCTTAAGAGCCATGTTCTCCAATCCCTTCTTCACCGAGAGAGGAACTTGCCACCTCACCCACTTTGGCTGAAGAATATTTGGTGAAGTTTGACTTAAACCTTGCCTCGCCCAATAGTAGTCCTCACACTAAACCAAAGAAGGCTACTAAACCCTGTCAGAGAACTCCTCCCCCACCTTCACCATTACCATCCATCTTGGGTCTGCATCCATCTACTTTAGCAGGATTGCTCCCACATCTAACACCTCTCAACAAGAATGTGCCATCTCCACATGTGGCCATACCACCAACTAAAAAGGTGACACGACAAACCTGCCAAACAACTCCTAAAAAGAAATTGTCAACCTCTATTGCAACAAAGGGCGCAGACCCGTTAAAGGGTTCTTATGCTTCGATGTTATGTTAATTGTTGTAGTCATCTAGCATCGTCCTCCCACCTATCAAGCCTTACCAACCTCTTAGACCAAAACCGCCTTGGTTTGATGACACTAAAAATTGTTGGTATCATCACACACCAAGGCATGACACTGAGTGTTGTTGCACCCTTAAGGCTGTCATCCATCAACATCTGGCAAAGGACACCCCTCACATTGAGGCTTCTTCTGACCACATTTTTGACCAACTACCGACACCATCTCATACCTCACAAACCTCTTCACCTAAATCGGGATCCCCATACAAGACTATGGTCCCTCAACCACCTCCTCAACCTTTATTTGAAATCAACACAATTAATGTGGCCACCATGCCCCAAATTGTGAAGAATAAAGGAACAGACTAAACTTCTACACCTTTTACATATCCATTATTCATCAAGACCTCTCAACCAACACAACCCAAGATTTCTATCTTGGACATGTCTCGACCATCATCACTGGGGGAAATTCCTCCTAACCTCACTAGTCCACATGACGCTTGGTATAAGCAACTTGTGGACTAATTAACATATTCTATCATCCCTCCCAAACTCTCTAGCAATAGAAGGTGAAATTTTATCAAGAACACTGCTCGCTACACCATGTTAGGGGGACTTCTTTACAAGTGAGGTCTCGACAACCTCCTTATCCAATGCCTAATAACCACTGAAACATCCCATGTCATCAAACAAGTCCACGACAGGATTTGTGGGGGACATTTTAGCGGTAACTCACTTGCCAAGTGCATCCTCTATCTGGGCTATTATTGGCCCACTCTTCACCAAGATTGCAACAACTATGTTTAGTGTTGTCCCAAATGCCAACAACAAGCCTCGACCAAGCCTCGACTAAGCATCGACCAAGCCTTGACCAAACATCAACCAAGCATCGACCAAGCCTCGACCAAGCCTCAACCAAGCACCAACCAACCTTTTAATCATGACCTCAACCAAACATCGACCAAACATCAACCAACCAAACAACAACCAACATGTGACCAATTTGGAATGAAGCAAATGGGGCAAGTTTGCTCCTAATTGACTCGGACCTTACATCATGGTGCATAAGCATGGGTCAGGGACTTATCAAAACCTGAGCCCCTTTATGCCTTGCATCTTCAACCAGTCTACTATTAGTCAAATAATTATTCACTTGACCTTTAACTTGAGCTCGATCCCTTGAGCAATCCCCGTCATCATCATTCCTATTCCTTTCAACCCTCAACCCTACAAACATCAGTTTACCCTTTTCTCAAGCATGAATGCTTTGTCCTAATAAAAGGGAAACCCTCTAAACCTCTATAGTCAAGTCCATGACCAAAATTTTAGTCAACAAAAACATATAAAATTGGGATGCTTATTCCAAGGTCATAAAACTATAAATGTAGACTGCTCCCTTGAAGGACAGTTGCATAATTTTTGTAATTGATAGACTGCTCCCTTGAAGGACAGTTATTCAAAGACATTTAAACATACAAAGTAGAATATAAACCACTCCCTTGAAGGATGGATATGCCTAAGTCTTGCTACAAAAATCACTATCTCAGAAGCTTCCCACATCGATCAGCTTCAAAACATGACCACAAAGTAAAACAACATCCCCACGTAGACTTCCCACATCGATCAGTCTACCAAAAAAAAAAATTGACTGACAAAACTATAAAGTCATGGACTTGTCTATAGTCATTCTCAGGGTCACCTATAAAAGGGGAAAAGTTATCCCTGCTAAAAGGGTTACCCTACTCCCCCCATATCACATTATCAAACCTATCTACCCAACATACTCAAGGGATTTCGAGCTCACTTAATGTCAAGTGATTCGATTACTTCTCTAACACAACCAATGGTCAATGACGTAATGCATGAATAGGGATTTTGTTTCCAAAAACCCTTATCCATGCCATCCTTATGGTCCTTGTCAATGAAAGAGCAATGTGCCACAAACAATCAAACCAAATAATCCAACCTAACTAAATCCAACCAAACCAAACCAAACATTTTCAGACCAATGTGACATAGTCCATTTCACATAGTTTCTATGGAAACCAATACACATGGAAACTATCTACCAGACACAATTTATGTTAAGCATAAACCATTACTTGCTGAAGCATAAATAATCTCAATTCATTTTTAGCATACACCATTACTAATATGGAAACTTTCTAAGGATGAAAGACCACATAGCCAATGTTACAGAATACACCATCACACAATATGGAAAAGGCTGTAACATCATCTTACCATTCATCATTTAACCATGACCAAAACCACTTATCAAACATTTTGACTCTTCTCCTAAACTACATTGGTTTGAGGCCCTTCAAATAGGGGCTATGTAGGTAGCACTTAGATGACATAACATCTTCTGGGGTTAGCTCAGCCAAATCCATTTATTCATCTATCTGATGGACAAACCATATTACCTTTAACCATGACCAAAACCAATCATCAACCATTTTGACTCTTCGTCTGAACTACATTGGTCTGAGGCCCTTCCAATAAGGGCTATGTAGGCAGCACTCAGATGACATGATGTCTTCTAGGGTTAACTCGGCCACATCCATTTATTTGTCTACCTGATGGACAAACCATATTACCTTTGGCCATAACATAACTGGAGTAAACCACCTATCAACCATTTTGACTCAACCAGCCTGAACTACATTGGTCTGAGGCCCTTCAAACATGGGCTATGTAGGCAGCACTCAAATGACATGATGTCTTCTAGGGTTAGCTTGGCCACATCCATTTTTTCATCTCCTTGATGGACAAACCATATTACCTTTTAACCATGACTTAACCTCGTCTGACCCACGTCCATAACCAACCCTCTTCCTCCCTTTTAGGGAGAACTAAATTAGCCTGAGGCCCTTCCAACAGGGGCTATGTAGGCAGCACTCAGTTGACATGGGGTCTTTTGAGGTTAGCTCGGCTATTCCTTCATCCATCCATCTAATGGACCAACTATATATCTTGACTCAACTCGACCAACAACCTTAGAGATTACGACTATCTCCTCTGACCATGACCACTTCCAAGACAACTTTGCCTTAGTTTTTTTGATTGCATGTATGCTACCTCACAAATGGATAGCAAAATTGTCTACAACCCACATTACAACCCTCATAAGTATTGGATCATGAGCAAGTTGATCCCCACTACTTGTGACTTTTTCATGTTTTCCAAGAGCACTTCTTGAGTCTAGGATACTTGGAACACGATGACCATTGGAGCTACAGCTTGGATCGAATAACCCAATCAGCTATGACTAAATGCTAGGGCCTAGTTATTTAAATTTTGGCACTCCTCAACCTTTAATTATGACAATTTGACCTGACCATCTCGTGAAGTGGTATGCACACAATCCCAACTATTGCAATGTTCACACTCAAACCTTCACCATTTCCATCCACTATCTATCAAATCAACACTCGATTTTAGGTTCCCTTCACTCGAATCTCGCTTTGAGGGGGAATACCTCATCCCATAATCATGGCAACCAACACTTATTTTTGTCTTGTAGTTCATCAGAACAACCAACAGGACAAAGAAGACCTCATCTCATACCTTGGGCAACTTACTCCTATTTTTGTCTTGGAGTTTGTCCTGAACAACCAACAAGACTAAAAGGGGCAAATGTAGACACCAAAATTATATCTACTCCTTAGTCGACTCCCCCCTTGGTCCCCTTGGTCCACTTCTACACATTCCTAACCCACACACTTATTAATTTAAAATAATTATTTATTTTGAATTAATAACACCTCTCTTGACACATCATCCATGACACCTCACCCCACCTTGGATACCTCTCCTTGGATGCCTCCCATCACCCTATGACTAATTTATGACCTATTTCAACCCTCTCATGCTTATTTAATCCACCTTCAACCATTTTCCCATGACCAATTGACCCTATCAGTTGGAAGAATGGGCAAAAGGCTAATTTTAGCCCTTTTTTCCATCTTCTAGCCACCAATGTCGGTCACTAGTCAGCCGACGTCGGCAGGATCACCGATGTTAGTCACTTAAAACAACCCAAAGGTGAATTCTCTTCCCCTTGGGATGCTAAAATCATAGACCTGAATGCTAATTCCTTGGCTATAGGTATTCAATCTCTCTCTCTCTCTCCCAGACGCACATCAAGCATCACAGGCCACAGGGACTCTACATCAGGCACTCTACCTCTTTGCAAGGAGTCTTCTACATCAGCAACAGGGTTTCTACACTTCTGGTTCTCTACGAAAGAGCTAAGTATTCTTCTTTTATGTCATTTTAGTAGCTTAGAATGTATTTGTAATCAATTTTCTATTTATTGCTTCTAGCCATATTATCAACCAGATCTGGCTATCAACCAGACTAGACCTGACTCTCTCCCTGAGAAGATTGAGAAGCCTTCTTCATACTCTCACTCTTTTTAACACCCTATCCCTTACCTGAATCCTTCTTTAGACCTTACTCTCTACCCTACAAAACCTTGCACAAACCATCAGACTCACAGACTACCACAGACCATTCCATCGACCAGAGACCCATCCAAAACCCATCCAAGGCCATTTCACCAACCGACATTGGCCTCCAGCCCCATTGCCCCTACCGACATCGATAGACTAACTGACATCGGTAACATTAACCAAACCGATGTCAGCAGACTAACCGGTGTCGGTGACTGTGATAGACCGACAATAGAATACAGGTACGCATTACCTTTTATTTCTTTTGTTTAGTCTTTCATCATTTCTCTTGCTAGCAACATTTCTTTTATCAAAAGTGGATTATCATCTCTTGAGGAAGTCTTTGCACTTCTGGGATCGAGCTTTGCTTGGCAGTCCATAATCCATCTATCTAACAATCTCTTTGTTTAAGTCTTTCTCTCTACGGGTGTCATCCTCCACAGCCAAAGAGGAGTCCCTTCAATCATCTGGATAATGGTGCACAAACTTCATCTGGGTACATACAAACCCCTGACCATTTTATCTTAGTTTCTTATTCCCTTTGAATGTAGAAAAGCGAAAACTTGTAGAAACACATATCTACATCTATTGATTTCATTTGTTTTTGATTTCATTTTTTGTCTTCCTTAATTATAGTGCATACATATAGAGAGCATATCAAATTCTTGGAAAATCACATTAATGAATATTTTCCTCATCTACTTATCCATTGACCTCCTCCACATAACATGAACTGGGAGGACCTTTACAAAGGTTATGGGCTAAATTTCACACCTTTTGCTTTAAATTTTGTTATTTTATTTATCCCACTGGAAGCTTGTAAATTGTTTAACAAAATGGTCTAAATAAATTCTATATCTAATTTTTACTTATCTACACCTATTAATCATATTTTCCTATTCCATTCCATGTGGAATCAATATTCTTAGGAGAGGACATGAAATACTTGACAATATGACTCAATTAAATTTGGGTGCATATAACTATTTTAAAAAATGTCCCAAAGGAATTTTCACCTAATCAACACCTTTGAAAGTCTTTTCATACTACCTATTATGTTCATCATGTGCCACTAGAACCTCTATCACTTGGAATTTTCATCTTTTATTTCCCCATAGGAGGCCTACACATTTTTTGACAAAATGTTTCAACAACATTTTCCATTCATCTATCGATCTATCCACTTTGCACATAAGAGTACTCGCTATCATTTGGAGTCCCATAAACCATCTCATCCATGTAAAAATAATCATCATGTTCTCTACTAGTACAAAAACTACGTAAAAACTTGCTTATTTGTATGATATTTTTACTAATTTTGAGATATTTTTATAATTGAACAATACTTGTCATTACAAATATTGAATCTAGAAATGAAAGCATCAATTGGTGAGATCTCCTAGTTCTCCTATTTAAGATGAAAGAGAAATCAACATAACTATTGTATGACTCTAAAGATCTATATTTTATTTAGCATCCACTATCTCAAACAACATTTGGTCATCATGAAGATTGAAAATTAATTTTTCCCTTGGAACATCTTTGTTGTCAACCCAAACAATCTTATTTACCTAGAAACCATCCATCAAGTCAATGTTTTTCAAAGAAAGCTTCTTAAATTTCTTAATTATAATTGTACTCATCTAAAATAAGAGATATTATATTTGATGAAGGTACAACTTGCCAAATCATAAAGATCTCATTTTGCATCCTCATCAATGTGATCCACATCAAGCTTGCTAGAGTTATCAACATTTCCAAACATAAATCCAAAAATTGTATTTCATCCATGGTCATTCTCATTCTCTAAATCATCCTCCTATACAAAATTTGACCTTATTAGACACTAGATATTCCTTCATACTTATCTATAACATTGCAGTATGAAGATTTTCATTTAAATTATTTACTTTATCTTTTAGATCTTATGATTAAATCATTGAATCTTTTGATATTCTAACATGATCTACAAGAGTCTTGATGGAATCATGTTCAATGTGTTAGTTTAGGTATTTATTTTTCTTATATTTTTTATTTTTATTATTCATACATAAATGGGTTATTATTACACATGAGTTATCTTGCATAGGTGTATTTAGACATAGGGAGTTACTCTTTTTCAATCATTGGCTAGTGGTTATTACTCCTTGATTGGTCATTTCAGACTTAGGAGTTAGATGCCTATTCTAGGCCTTTGTGATCATTCATATAATATTTACACATTACTTTCCTAGTTATACATATTTTGGGTGAGCTATTCTACATGAAGTGGTAGATATTGTATTTTAATATTTTTTAAATAATTATCATATTTTGATTACTCACAATTTGTAGGAAATTATTCTGATCTTGTTCATTAATCTAGTGCATTCAGATGATCCAGTGATCCAAGGAATACTTTGATATGGCATCAAAGAAGTTTTGGTTTTCATAATTTTTTGGTTCATTATGTTGTTATTTTATTATAAGATATTGATTTTTTATTTCAAAAAAAGGTTTGTTTCATTCAAATAAATCACTACAAATTTTATATGGAATCGGTTTTTTCTATTTTTAAGCCATATCTTCAAGATCCTCTAGAATACCTTTGATCTCTACCTAAATTTTCATATCCTTACCATGGATTACTAACTATAACTACATGATATCATGTTTAGCATCAAGTTTTATGTCATTAATTGAGTGAAGAGGATATGGAATGCCATTATCCTCATACCCTAGTTTTTAGGAAGTCTAGTCAGGTGAAATATATTAATGGAAATGTTTGTTTACCTACAAATAAAGATATCCAAGTAGATAATAGTCCTCTAAGCTTGTTCATGGATTGGTTATCTCCACATCATCTCAAAAAATACTAAAATGTTTGGGAGGACCATTCCAAGCCTTCTAGGTGTGATTGTAACATCCAAACATGCAAGAAACTCTCCATGCATATTTTATGACCTTCTATGGGCCCTTGGCAATACTAGTTTGATTTTGATGATGGTGTTTTGTTTCCAAACTTGCTAATAGGCACTTTAAATCTCTTCCAAGATGTTTAAATGTTTTTTGAATCATTTCAAACCTACCATTATTTATTTGATGCTCCTCCATTATGTAAAAAAGATTTATAAATAGTTTCAAACTTTTCATTAGTGCTTTGAAGCTCCTACATGGCCTACAAAGAATTTTTGAGTCATTTCAGACCTGTCATTATACTTTAAAGTTCATCTATAAACTATGTTTTACATGGTGATGTTTTTTACTCTTTGATTCATTCTCTCACAAAAATATAAGCCTATAATATATTAAAAATATATGCCTTAAAAAAATTAAAAATTATTTTATTTATTACTTTTTTAAAGAATAACTATTTGTTTGCTCTCAAAAGGAAGTTTTTTTATTGATATGCATATGCGGGTGCATAAATGATTTGTTTAAGGATTAATATTAGTTTGAAAGAGGTTTTGTGTTCAATTATAGTTCTATGAATTATATTCAAGGATAAGTTTATTTTCATTTATTCATGATCATTTAAAATTTTGTGCAATTTTAATTATAATAGACCATTAATAGTAGAAAACTTAGAAATATCATAACTTTTTATAGGTAACTCAAAATTGAGTGATATTTTTTTTAAAATTGATTATTTTTCCATGCTTATTCCATTGGAATAGTATTTTTTTTAAATTCACTAAAATTATAAAGTGAAAAATTTGGGGGGTGTTGTGGTGTTTGTCATTATTCTTGTGCATTTGTTTTTGTAATTTCATTTCTTGAATCATTGACTGATGGTCATTTTTTATTCTTGCTCATTCAATTACCATGAATTTAAAAATAATGTTCAAATTGAGCTAAGAAAATAAGGCTTGTATAGGATAACTATGAATGAGGAAACTCAACTTGTAGTAGATGTAGATAAAAATAAATGGTTTAATAGATGTGATAAAACACATGGTTGTCTTATTTTATCCAATTTATCCTAAATCAAGTTTTAACATTGAATCTTATAAAATAAATAATGAAGTATGAACCATACTGTAAAAAATCTTTGGGAAGCAAGATGTGATAAGAGTTCATGAACTGGTAATGAGCTCATCAATTTGAGTCTAGGTGACTTTAACATACTAGGATTTCTTCACCAAGTCTAAATATCTAAGTTTTCAATTAAAATAATGTGGTATAGATAATAAATATGATCAAATTATTTTTTTAATTCTCTCCAAATTAGGTCCATATTCCCCTATGTTTGTCTCCACCTTCCATGTCACAAAGAGTCCTCTTGTAACTACACGGAAGATTCCTTTTGTAGACATATTTGTTGTTGAATTAACTTGGGAGCAGGATAATTTAATACATATGGGAAAAATTAAGTCCTAAAAACCTTAAACCCTATTTTTTTGGAATGGGAAAGATAAGGATTTAGATAACAAAGAGAATAAATAGAATAAAAAAATTAATAAATGGATCAAAAACCTCCCGCCACCAAATCAACCAATGAGACCTCCTCTTCTAGTGTTAAGCCTAAGAAAAAAAGGATAAAGTGTGGGTATTACATGGTAAATAATTATTTAAAAAATGTTTCAATAAATAAATTGACCATATAACAAGCCTTCTTGAGAAGAACAACATATGTGTTCTTGAGTCTATCAAACCATCTTCATCAACCCTAGAATCCTCCAAGGAAAATGATAATAGTAAATAAAAGTCAAAAGAAAAAGGTGAGAATAAAATGAAAGGTAGGGCCTTATTTTTATTAATACCTCCAACTCATACATGGGTCATTGAATTTGGATCATCACATCACATAGATTCTTCACAGATTAACTTCACTTCCTTTAGACCATGTGACATGTCCACTATTCATTTGGGTGATAACACTCATACCTAGGTTTTTGGGAGAGGGTATATTCAAGTAAGTGAAGTAACATTAAATAATTTTATAATTATTCCCTCACTTTCAACTAATATCCTATCAATTTAATAGATTACTCACCTTGGTCTGGACATACAAGTTGAGTTCGCCCTAGATTTAATGTATATCAGAGAGTTACACAATAATACTATATTAGAAATGAGATTGATCGATCATTAGACTCAACTATATATCTTATCACACTTTATCCCTGACTCTCTTTTATATTTTTCTTGTTGAAATTCAACTGGACTAGATGATAGTTTTGAGCCTGAGCTCATATTTGATATCGAGGACTCTTCATCTAATACACATGATTATGATACTGATGGGTACACACCTCCACCATATTCTTGTCACCTTATAGCTATTAAGGAGTTATTTATTAATTTGCCTATTTTTATTACACTTAAAATGTTATATGGAGTACATAATTTGATTCAAGACTCATCAAACATTGGGCAATCTTATACACAAAAAGAAGGCATTCCACATCCTTTATTTATCTTTGCATCAGATACACCATCATTGCATGAATCAATTAACTCATATAATATGCATGTGGAGTATATTTAATTTTATATGGATCACACCTTGGTTTTAAATCCATTAAGGACTTGGTAGACACATTCACTATTCTAGGGTGATTCACTCTTCATTGCATCTACTATTGATCTATAGTCACTCTAGAGAGTTCTCTATAGGATATATGGTGGTTATAGATAGTTGTATCTTTTAGTGGGAATTTTTATCCATCTCTTATTATTTTTATCTCTTTATTTGGGTGGGGGATTTTTTTTCTTTCTATTTTTCTCCTTTTCTCCACTTTATGAGAGTTGCTTTGTACATGGGTACTTCATTAGGCCTTGTTGCAAGGACCCATTTTTTCTACCCTCCTACGTTGTGCTTATGGGGGGTGTTAGTGAAAACATTTATTTCATTTGTATTTTTTTATTTAGATTATTATTAAACACATGGGTTATTCCTACACTTTATTTAGCTTGCTTAGGTGTATTTAGACATAGGGAGTTATTCTTTTTCATTATCATTAGATAGTGGATATTACTCCTTGATTAGTCATTTCAGACTTAGGAGTTACATACTTATTCTATGAATTTATGATAATTCATGGAATATTTACTCATTACTCTCCTATTTTAACAACTTTTAAGTGAGATATTATACATGGAGTGTTGTATATTAGCTTTTAATATTTTTGCAATTATTCTCATATTTTGATTACTCATAACTTGTATGTAATTATTTTTCCCTTGATAATTGAAATGGTGCATTAATTTGATTTAGTGATCCAAGGAATACTTTGATAAAATGTTATGGTATCTTAAATAATAAATTAGTAATTCTTTAATCTCAATTTCTCACCAACTATCTTGATAAATACTAGAGAAACAATCAAACTATTTGATTGTGTAGCTCTAGTAGCTCCTAACTCCATTTCTAGTGTTGAGATTATTGTACCAGGGGTATTAATTGAATTAGTAATTATCCAAATATTTTTTTTGGGGAATATTTTAAATTATAAGCCTCATTTACACATAATAACATATCATTTTGGAGAATCCACTCCTCCAAGCCCATTTATAATCAATGGATCGAACCAATATCAATCATTATGTTTCCACTATCACCGCCCCTTTTCCATGATAGAAGGCCTGATTACTCTCCAAAATAGGCTTCAAATCTAAATTTTATTCTCTCTTTCCATTTATTATATATGTTTATTATATCGTGTAACAGTCAAATTACAAATATTCATTAATGCTTTCCTAACTACCAGCTCATGTTTGAAGGAAGTAATCCTTCATCAACAAATCTATGGAGGGGAAATAAAACTAGGTACTAAAAACCAATCAACATGATGAAATAAAGCACACAACTTTGCTCTATATCTTACATAGATATTAACAAATTGCATCACAAGTGAATTAAATCACAACGATTTTCTATGCTTTCAAAATTTGCATATACCATACATACTCCTTCCACAAATTATTAAGATAAGGAAGAATATCTTGAGCCAATACATTATATATCTCATTTACTTTGGTCCACTTATTTTAAAGTGTTTTTAAAGTGGATTCCTCTCTAATTTAATACATCCTAGTTTTTGCTTGTTTATAGTGCACCAAATTAGAAACTTGAATGGAAGAAAATATTAATGGCTGAAAGGAGATGCAGTAAGATGCTTTCACACCATTTATTTTTATCATTGAATAATTTCACCCTAAAAAACCAACTACAAGTTTATTTTCCATTGAGTTCTAAAATAGAATTTTTTTTTTTGATGAGACCACAACCAATAAAATATAGTTCCACTCAACCATGAATAATATAAAACATATACATGTCAAATGAATAGGTCTAAAGCAAAAATGTATGAAAAATATTATCCATAACCTTCAATAAAATAATAAAATTTCTAAAAAATAACACAACCACCAAAACTTCCTATGTGTTGAAGATAAATATAGAGATAAAAGTAAAAAACCACAATAAACAAGTTGTGTTTTATTAAACACAGACACACACACACACACACACAATAGAAAAAAGGAAGTGGGAAACACAAGACAAAATTATGTAGAAAGCGAATCTATTTATAATGGAATTGAAAAAAATTGAGACTAAATGAATCCATTTACTAGTTGCATAAAACATAAACCTTTGCATGTCAAAATTTGACAACATGAGAACATCACATGCAAATAAAAAATTAAGATAAAAAATGTGTTTTTAATTGCATTAATGGGGAAGACATAAGGTATGGGAGGGAAAATGAAAATGGATTCAAACACTTGGTAATGTAAAACTTCATTACATTTTATTCATGAATAAAAGGGATTTTCATTAATTTGAAAACTGAAACATGAACAACATGAGGAATACCTCCAACATCCTCATATCTTGACTACTCTTGAAATTCTTCAACCATGAATGGATTAACAGAATCTCCCATAGGTTCATCCAAATGTAACATAGGGACTAAAACCTCTTGGCATTCTACATAGATGGAAATTTATTGAAAATTTCTCCTTTTTTGCTCTTTAAAACCTATTATAAGATCATGTTCAACCTCATTTCACACTCTATCTTAATTGGTATGAAGCCCACTAATTTTGTGACCAATCTCATGCTCTTGAAAGGTGGCTGAATTTTCCTTTTCCATGCATTCTTTCACTTGAATTGAATTTTGAAATGGGTATACTTATTTCCTTTTTTACTTGTACAACTCCATATAAGCTTTTCAAAAAATAAATTATTATTTTATCATGAATAATCCCTCAATTAAAATATTATTTGAAAGCTAGTATGAAGAGAAGTACATTTTTTATTATATCATCATTTTCATAAACCAAACCAATGCCTAATTCATGCTCATTTGAAACATTTATCTTTTTTATTTTTTTATCCTCTTATCACCCAATGTTTCTAAAGTATACATACTATTTTTTTATCTAAAATGTTTTCATAGTTGTAACTAAAATCAGACTATAATGGGCATCACTATAAAAATTAGAAATTAGAAGCATGGGTTACATTCTTCATTTCTAGGCCTCTTTTCAATAGATTCACCAATATCATATTTCAATGGGAATATTTCCTTTAAATTAGAATCAAGAGGTGAACATTTTCAATCCCTAGTGGAGTCACACAAAAAAAATTGGTGGAAAAATTGGCACTTTTGGTATTTCTTGATTTGTGACTCACTGAATGTGAAGTGAGAGGAATTCACCAGAAATTGGATATATCATCATAGGAAATGGTGATTATCACCAAAAATTGAGAGGGGTAGTTCCCTAATATGATATGATAAATTTGAGGGTTTTTATGGAATTTTTTACCCAAAATCATGGAAGGAAACAAAACTAAAATAAAAAGTGAAAAGGGGAGAAACCCATAGTGGGATAAAAACCATAAACAACTAGGATAACTCAAGACTAAATAGAAGAAATATAACTCCTTCCTCTCACATAGAAATGAACATAGAAGCATCGAGGGGTTTGGTAACACAAGGAATGATTGGAATAAAAAGTCTCCTCATAAACTTGATTTTATGTACTTGGTATGAAAATCTTTTGAGATCAAACACATAAAAACTTGTAGATATAAAAGAAGCTCATACATGGGGATCTCAACACAAATTTTGGGAAGCACCATTGTCACACATAATCAAATAAATTAAAAATTTTAATGAAGTTATTATTCACAAAAAATGAATCAGAATTTGTGAACAAAAACGTTAAAATATAAAAAAACCCCAAAAAAGTCTCACCCACTTGCTTGCATTTCATTGCTCCAAAATGGAAATAACATAACTCCTCACAAAGTTGAATCTTTGTCTATCTAAGAGCTTGAGAAAAAGAAGAACATGTACTTGATTTTTTCCTTTTATACAATCTTTCCCTTTAGAATATGAAAATCCCTTCATTTTCCCATTTTTTTGTTTTGTTTATTCTTTATTTTGGCAAATTTAAAATATAAATATGGACTTTTCAACTTACATTTTCAAACAAATATTAATTCTAAAAATAATTAATCTATCAAATGACTAAAAACAAAATAGTCACTTAATGAATTTAATTAACATTAATTAATTATAAAAAACTAATAATGTAATTAAGTCAATTAATTTATCATCGAGCCCACCATATCAAATTTTAAGCTTACTCTATGTTGGATAATAACAAAGTGTCCCTTTTCCATTAGGATATGGAGTCCCATAAAATATCAAAAAAAATAAGGTAATAAAAAAATGATAGAAAATGGACTAATGAAATTTGGATGGTCAAATTTCACTACAAAACTAGCCTAATAGTAGCTTATGCAATTACCTGCTCATCAACCATGGGCAACCTTACAATCTACCATAATCCTCTAATGTCACATTCAACTCCCCTGTGGAAAGACAAAATATACAAGTATCATAATTGTAACTCTCAATAAAGGTAGTCATCAAGTGGATGCCATAAAAAATATATCTCAAATGAGCCACATGACCAAGGTCAACCCTATTTAGAATCTATGATTTGATATCTACCCAACCAAGCTCAATCATGGTCTCTATATTTCAACCATATTGAAACTCCCAAGCATGTGAATCCCTCTACAAAAGGTAGAAACAAAATTAATATTAGCTCCTATCAAATATAAACTATACTTCAAATATGAAAATGAGTAATTTTTTTTCAAATGTCAATATCAATCATAAAGGGTCAATATCATCAGACATTAATGTCACATACAATATGTTTCATCAGTCCATACCATCAAAATAAAGGATAATTCTATCACATGTGTGATGGTACTGACCCTAAATGGTGAGTACCAAAATTAATCTTAAAATGCCTAAAATAACCTAAAAATATTTACAGAATAAAAATTGAAAAAACTCAAAAAAAAAATTCAAAGTTATAATATTTTTTTTAAAAATCAATATTTTTAAATATACCAAATCTTTAGGATATTGTGCCTATAGGGTAGTCTATATATGGTTGAATTGGTAAGCTAGTGCATCTCAATGACTTGGAATGATGATAAGTCAAAGATCCAAATCTTAATTAGTAAGGTGCAAATGAATTACAAAAATAGAAAAACTCAACATATTTATATGGTTGACTTTTCAACTATGCACTATAACTAACCCAACTTCTAAACTAATTCATGTAAATATTTCATGTGTGATTTCTTCAACACCATATGATAAAATAACTCCTTGTTATTTGTGTTAGAACACACAACACATTCTTCCACATAGTAATATTTTCAATGCCATTAATGATGAATCATAATGTGCCAAAAAAATGAAGAACACTACCTTGACACACTAATGTGACCATAATTATTTAAAATAGGTGCATGATGTTTTAATCTCAATATATGTTATTGACTTTAGAAATTGCTATATATTATAAAAGGAATAAATTTATCAAAATATACTATTTAACCATGTAGGTAATTATAATATTAAGATACAAATTCATAGAATGAATATTTGAGATAACCAATGTGAAAATTTTTATAACAAATGTATTGAGATTTTTTAATTACATTTATCTTTCATTGTGATGAATCCAATAGTCACATACCTCACATTAAAAGAGGGGGAATTCATTGAAATTATTTCAAAATTTTAGATTATCAAATTTTGCGATGATTTAGATTATCAGATTGTGGCACATTATACATGATTTTAGATTATCAAATTTTAGTACATTGTATGTGATTTCATATTATTAGAGTTTGGCACAATATATATGATTTAGATGTTAAAAATTTGGAACATCATTAATGATTTACATTATTAGAATTTGTCACATTACACATAATTCAAAATTAATCAAATATTATATGGTTTAAATACATGACAAATATTGGCATATTGATATGTTTATAGGGGCATATGCCATGCATATGAAATCACTTTATAGACAAAAAACATATATCCATACACATTTAAGTGCATGGGTATATGTAAAATGACTTACAAAAGCATGATTAAAATTTTCCTACACATATGATTTTGAGATACGTGCTCTCAAATTAAACATACATATACATGACATCTTATATCATTTTTTAAAGATTCATGGGGGTCTGATGTTTATTCATGCATAGATACACATGTTTATATTTGTAGGCCATGATTATAGTTCATTCTCACACTCACAATAATATAATTTATAGTTGAATGAAAATGTTTGTCATTATTCTTGACACTTATCTCATCTACGATCATGATGGGAGCATGGATATGGTTCATTCTCTTTTAATCATACATGTTATTCTACATTTGAGGTGAAACTACATAATCAAAAACCTGCATACATGATGGGGGCAAGAACATTTTTTATTCCCTTGTGATCATTATTTGTTTTTTACATTTTTAAATCTTGACTTATCTTTAAAAAATAATTTTTGTTTTAATCAGATATTAGTACTATTGATTTATTGGTTGATGATTTGAGAAATCAAATATATATTATTTTAGTTAAACTATTGTATTTTCTAGTTTACATATTTATTTTTAGCATTATTATTTCAAATGAAAACATATAACTATGATTTATTTTTATACCTCATGATATGAATGATACAATGGTATGTATATTAATTATTCTTCGTCATTTTTCATAGTTACATTATTAATAATGGACTAACTATTGGATTCTTGTCTAAGGTGGATGTAGGACTATGCCACCCTCATTGAGTGATATATAGGTAGAGAATCATAAGGGAGAGGGTGAAAAACTATGGAATATAGGGGTAGATAAAAGCACACTTATAAACAATCTCTCTCTCTCTCTCTCTCTCTCTCTCTCTCTCTCTCTCTCTCTCTCTCTCTCTCTCTCTCTCTCTCTCATCTCTCTCTCTCTCTCCTCTCTCTCTCTCTCTCTCTCTCTCTCTCTCTCTCTCTCTCTCTCTCTCTCTCTCTCTCTCTCTCTCTCTCTCTCTCTCTCTCTCTCTCTCTCTCTCCTCTCTCTCTCTCTCTCACCTCACACACACCACACACACACACACACACACACACACAAAGAGATTCAATTGATTATTTGAATAATAATGGTTTTATAGTATTTCTTTGTTGGTCTATGATGGTTGATTTTAGTAATAATCTACTATGGTGGTTACTTTTGGTGGTCTGGCCATTGTAAATATAATTTCATGTTTATATTTGATTTGATTGTGTGTTCTAAAAAATAAAATTCTAGAAATTATTCTTACAAGTTAATTGTGTCACTTTCAAACTAATTCTAATTCAAAACCCTAATTCCATACTGCTTGTATAGTTATATTATTTTTGTCTACAAAGTTTATCATTACATTGATTGATTATTGGTTGCATTTACTAAGTGATATTATTGATTTGTCTATTTAATTGTAATTAAAAAATAACAAGATTTTATTGTAATAATTGGTTTAAATTTAAATTAAAGGGCCTTGTTGAGAGAGAATAACTTAATAACAAACAAACTATATTTAGTGGATTTTGGGAGTACACTACAAAATTTAACATTTAAGAAGGGATATAAAGCTTTATTTATTAAAAATTGGGTTAAATAAATGTTTTTTAGATAATTTTATTGGTAATATGTTTTTCCATGAAAATGGGGTACAAGGATCCATTTCATTTAAAACATGATTAGGGTTTCTTGGAAGCAAAAAACTAAAGATTTGGGGAAATATATTAGTTTTTATCTACATGAAGTATTTTTGTTCATACGATTTTAAGTTTAGCCTTGGTCATTTGAATATTTGTCTTCTCAAGGCTCAAATATCAAAGCAATCCACTAAAATATTCATGCAAGTTTCATAATTCAAAACCTACATGCCATTTTGGTTTTATGTTTAATAGGTTTTGATGCAACTGCTAAAATAAAATCTCTAATAGTTTTAAGGATTTTTGGGTTTATTTGGTTATTTTAATTTGTTTTTCATACATAATTTTTTTATATTTTTTTATGCAAAACTCAATTCATACATAGAATAACTACATGGATATATTTTCATACATTCAAATATGATATAGTTTGAAAAACATGCACGCATATTTGGGTTTTCTATTATGATAGTTTTGATATAACTTTTTGAATGAATCTTCTCTAAATGTGTGAAAGGGTAATGAGTTGTTTTCAAGTAATCTTATCTATAATTTTGAACGTGTTTGAAAGGGTTGTGGGTTGTTTCAAGACTTTTATTGAAAATTTAAACATAGTTAAATTCTTTCATTCAAAATTCACTTAATATGTGAAATATTTTCTAAATAGAGGAAATATTTTTTTTTAAATGCATAATGTTAAGAGGTATTTTTTAATATGTTAAATTTATTTTACATGATTATACAAGACTTAATGGTTTTAGATTCAATCTTGTTTCTTGTATAAATTTGTTGATTTGAAAACTATGTTATAATGATGGCATTTTGTTTAATCATTTCACAAATTTCTCAGTATGCCCCTAATACTTACTATTGGTTGAAAAATTGGGTATATAGTTTATATTTTGATACAAGAGTTTTAGCTATGGTTTTATGGGTTATTTTATTCTTCAAGAACGTGAATTCAAACTTGGATCTTTGAAATCATTTTTTTAAAGCAAGGTTTTCATGAATAAAATATTGTATATAATGTTCAAAGTTTATTTTTTTTTCTATTTTTATCTACATGTGTTGATATACAAGTTCATATATTCATATATTTGAATTTTTTAAAGTATAAAAAAAAATCTTAAAAGATTTGGGTTTTCACTTATGATAAATATTGAAATTATGGAAGGCATATTTTTTAATTTGATAGGGTAAAACCCTTTTGAAACCAGAGATATGAACCAGGTAAGTGAGGGTTTTTAAAATTAGACCCACATCCAAGCACAAAAAAGATGGTGAATAATACCTCTAATAACCAAGTATAGCTAAGAGAGTTTGAAGGCTCCCTAGACGTTTAACAAGTGAAATAAAGGTACCCACAACCTTGGAAAGACAAGAAAACATGAGGGATTTAAGGATCCCTAGAACAAGGGGTTTTAAGGGTCCTATAGCCTATAATTACAACAAATAAGGTTGGAAGGATCCCCCAATATTTTATAAGTGAAGTAAAGGTACTCGTGACCTTGGGAAAACTAGAGAATATGAGGGTTTTAAGGGTTCCCATAACCAAGGATTTTAGGGGTCTTGTAACCTCTAGTATGCAATGATGTTGCTAAATAGTGAATCTTGAAGGGTTAATTCCCTTTGTCATGTATTATCTAGATGAACTATAAACTAGAATATCCACATGAGAGGGAAGTATTCTACCACTAGGGTCTTCCATATAGCCTTCATATAATAGATTAACAAGTGGGTTTAGCTTCCCACTAAGATTCACAATATGTGAAAAGCATAACAAAGGAGTTTTAAGGATCCCATAACTATTATCAAGAGAATTAAAAGTACTCATGACCTTGAAAAAATAATAGAGTTTTGAGGCTCCCATAACCTGGTGAAGCATAACAATAAAAAAGCTAAAGAACATAGTGAAACATGAGGGTTTTAAGGTACCCACAACTAGGGTTTTTAAGGATCTAACAACCTTGAGTGCACAAAAGTGAAATAATATAATGAATATGAAGGGATAACACCCTTTTCCTTTTCTTTCCTAAAGACACTTCCAGGGAGAAGGCCATCCATAGAAGGTCTTCTAGCACCTAAAAATTTTGCCCAACCTTCACACAGCCAAATCATAATGAGTGGGCTTTTACCCCACTAACATTAAAAAATTTAACATATCATAGTAAAGGTACCTGTAACCTTAGATAAAATAAGGGTGTAATATAATAATGACATGTTAATGGGGAATACTAGAGGATTACTCTATAGGACCAACTTTTACACAACTAAAATGTAGAAAGTAGACATTTCCTCTTAAAGTAACCTATAAGGTGCACCCTAATATCATGTGAATAAAGAAGATAAGAGAAATTCAACTTCAACCTTCCTATGAATTCCTTGAAGGATATCTTATTAGAGGCTTGTCGTAGGCAAGATTGTACTTCTCTAACATCCACTTTGTTGCAATAAAGAGTATCTTCAGTAAAGCAAAACCCTCTTAGGCTCAAGATATAAATTCCTTCAAGAAGGACCTCAAGATCAGACCTTGTGCTTATAGGTAGTAAGTGAGACAAATGGATTTATCCATTAGTCAAGTATCCAAGAAGGACTATGACTAGGACTACTCAAATATCTAGGCAATCAGAAGAACCAAGAGGATGTGTTCTTATAATACCCAACATATCCCAATAAGTTTTCAAGAGACAAAATACCCAAACAAACATCTTATATAAGATCCACTATAGAACAACCAGGTTGTGGGTGGTAGAGATATGATAAGAAAACCAATGACTTCCTCTATTTTGAGTGTTATCCTTCCCTCCCAAGATGCCAAAACAAAGGAGATAATTATCACCCATGCCCCACCTACGTAAATGCCATATATTTGTGAAAAGATATAGATCTTTGGTGTCATTAGAAGACCCAAGACTATGTGGACCCAAAATAGATCCATTATGCTTACTAAATTGTTAACCAAATTCTTCTAGCACCAAGCCTACAATCATCTAGGGAGGATCTAGACGAGATGCATCGACCAAACCTAATCCCCATACACATCCTTTATCCCAAGATCAAATAAAAGATAGTTTCTTCCATTTTGTAGCATTTTCTTCAAGCTATATCTCACATCCCCATCCTAAATAATCATGTCTACCTCACATCCCCATCCCTTGAAACGTATGCTCCTACTCATCATCATCCTCAAATTATCCACCTCTATCCTACTCACTTGACACTTCCTACCCACTGCCTAGTTTTTAATTTCCTTCTATTATGCTCCCACCCAGCATTGAAATTATCACTTTCATTTTCCCCAATAGATATATCATAAGATTCGTAGGTTAAAATTTCATTGATTGTTATTATTTATCATGTTTTATTGTTACTTTTAGTAATGACATAACATGGTTTAGTTTGTGGATGATCAAAGTAAATAGTTTAATTTCTTTATTTTGAAACAACATGAAACATTTAAATACTTTCAATAAGATAATATTTTAAAGGCAATATGTATTGTGTTAATTTGGTATGGTTTCAAGTAATAAACCCTATATTGTATTTTAATATCTTAGATAGATAAAAAATTAGAATAATGAAGACATGCATATAATATTTGTTTCATTTCAATTATTGTTTTGTTTGAGCCATTAAAATATCTGAGTGGTTACTTTATTTCATCAATAGTTTTCAAAGATAGAAATGATATTTGATATGATAAAATGTAATAATGTTTTCTTATTGGCATTTTCTCTATTCATTTTAGAGATAACATGTTAGATTGGAGTAGAGTTTCACAAAGTTCTAATATGAATAATGTTTACGAGAATATAATATCAACAAAATGATAATGTGTTTCTTGTTTAAGATAATTATCAAGGAAAGCCATTTAGGGTCCAAATGGCCTCTAGCATGTTTATGGTTGGTTTCATTCATGGAACTCATGTTTTTTTTTTTTTTCCTTTTTATTATAGTGATATTAAACTATATATCATTTTAAATATAGTACCTTATATTTATTTGTTATCATGTGGTACTCATGTTTTGTGGTCTTTGCATAGAGGTAGTTTGACATCTCATTATTTTCAAATTTGTTCCCAAAGTACTTCAACCCTTTGTATGCAGCCTATAATAAATTTAATCACTCAACTATTGATCTAAAACCTCATAATAATGCCTATTGAATCTCAAAACCTCTAAACCTATTATTTATCCATCTAATGTTTATTCCTTAAGTTGTAAACATGTTAGTAGCCCTTCATCCCTTCCTATGGTAACTCACTTCATGAATAAAATAAATTTGTATATGGATGATGACTTTGGAGGCATTACTAGGATTGAGATACCCACAACACCTCTTGAACAAATTGAGTATCAGACTGATCAAGGGGTACCTTTGATTTATTTGGTATCTAATGAGGATTAAATTGATATTTGTTTTTGAAGGTATTAATATTTAAGACATTTTTTTACTTTGATGGTTTAATTTTATATTGACTAAAACTACTTTGTCTCATGTATTAATCTTGATTTGATAGTAATTATCTTATTATGATAAAGTTTATAATGATTTTTTCCATTATAATATTCTAGTAATAGAAATAACTATTAGTTCTAGTTTGATATTATTTAAAGTATGTTTTTTTCAGTTGAGTTTTAGATCAAATTTTGTGAAGTAATACGATAAATTTGTTATAGTTGTATTTTTTAAATACTAATTTATTGGACTATTATGTTTTATCATTGTTGAAAAATAAGTTTGATAAATTTAAAATGGAATTTGAATACTAATTTACTAGACATTAGTTAGTTATGTTTAATTGAATTCATGATAAATTTTAATAACGATTAATCAAATTTTTATAAGTGGGATTCCACCTTATTGGTAATTTGGCCTGTCAAGGCCAAATTCTAACCCCTATAATTCAAAATTTTCATAAACCGTCAATAGCCTCTACAAGCTAATCAAATTGGTATAATTTAGTCTAAAAAGTCATGTTTTGGTATTTAAAATGTCAAATTTCTCTAAAAATGTAATTAAATTATTTAAATTCCTTTAGTTATATTTAAAAATATAACTTTAGCCTTATCCTACAGTTTCATGGCTTAAAAAGGTAATTTAATGCAATTTTAAAGCCAAAAAAAACTTATTTTTGGACCCACATGTGCCAAAATTAATCATCCAAACCATGTAAAAGTAAAAAATTTATATATTAACATGGAATATCTTATTTTAAATCCATATTATGAATTATCTTGGCATTGGAAGCTTGACTTCTTTTTAAAAAGCCAAAAATAACCTATTTTCTTCACTTTTAAGAAGAGAAGTACGGATCCATATGGATTTTTTATATAAGGAGAAGGTAAAATCAAGAAAAAATTCTTAAAAATATTTTAAAAAAATTCATAGTGATTGGATGACTAAAATTCTAAAAACCATTTCGTACAGGCACTCCTCCCAGTTTGCACATAGTGACCTACTTGTAGGTTTGATGATGGTACAGTCATTTGGAGAAAGGTAAAGGTCTAAATTTTTGAGTGTGAAAACTAGAATAATATAGATTAATAATGGATTATTTGGTTTTTTAATTGGATTTTCCATGCTCATGTACTATCAAGTTTAAGATAGGATAATTTCTATAACATTATAACCAAAAAAGTAATGGGTTTTTCTCAATTTCTCCTCACATGGGAAGGGTTTCATGAAATTTCAAGTTGTTAAAAAATATTTTAGACTTAATAAATCTCTCCATGTCATACTTAATATATTATTAATTTATTTATTGGTCTAATAGTGTGAGGGAAAATAGCTAGTTAAATCTACAAATTAGCATGCTTTCAAGAAAAGTGTAGGATTGCAGAGAGAAAATAGATTTTTTCAAGATTCCATTTTTGGATATTTTTGATAATTTAATCCATTTTTTAATGTTTTAAAATAGGTTTCCCAAAAAAAATTTCCAAAAATATCCATTATTTTAAAAATCTTGGTGCTTTTAAACTTTCAAAAGGACCTAATTTAGCATGGTTTAAGGAAATTTTGCATTTTTTAAAGTTTTTTTATTATCAAAAACCAGGTTTAAATGGACCATTGAACTAATTTAAGATTAATTTTATATGGAAAAAATCCATTACCCATGAAATAAAAAATATGCAAAATTACATTCAAATATGCATATATTCCCTGCAAAAGGGGTATTTTTTGAGGAAATTGGAGGTTTTTGGCATCTACAACTAGAGTTTTAACTCCAAATTTCATGTGTAGCATCATAATGAGTTGAGTAATACTTATTAAAATTTTCAATTCCATTATAAAATTGAAGGTGATTGATTTTTTTACATATACCTAAGCCTCTCAAACCACAGTCAAGAAGAAAGCAAGCTTGAGCAAGATGAAGTCTCCATGAGCAAAATTCAAGATTTTTGTTGTTTATAACCCTTGTGTGAGTTTTTAAGGTATATAATGATGTTTTAAAAGATATAAAAATTGATAATTATCCATCTCTTTCTATTTTGAATATTCTAAGAAGCTTTTAAGTGACAGAAGCTGACTTATTAAGCCTTTTTTATCAATCAAATAAATGAAGGTTGGAGTTGAAATGTCTATCTTAGAGTTAAAATTAATTTTCACACATGGAATATATGTTTTTTATGTTTAAATACCATTATTAACTCAATACATAAGTGCCACTTCATGAAAATTGATTTCAAGTGGAAGTTGACTAGTATTTGAGTCCACATCTCTTTAGTTGACTAGTTTGACTAGTTTCAAGCATCTCCCATACTTTTCATGCAAGATAATAACATTAAATAACTTAAAATAAATTTAAATATGGATTTATATTCTAATTTATGGTGTTATTTTCATTCAAGGAAGGTTTACAAGTCAACATGGGCCCACGACCTCCAATTCTATGCCAAAAGTAAAGGCCATGCAAATTTTTGAATACTTGAAGAATTGAAGACTTTGTTTAATATTATAAAATGAATTTATTATTGAGGAATGACATTTATGTTAATTCATGATGACTTGATTTGACATAAATATGGGCCAACCACTTTTCCAATGCCAAAAAGAAGGTTTCTTGTAAGATAAAGAAAGGAGATATTTAAAGAATATTGTAGTTAATTTGAACTCAAAAATTGATTAGAGTTCACATCCAATTAATCTCCTCTTATTTTTTCAACTCCAATCTTGGATATTGCTTCTATTTTCTATATATGTAAGCTTTTATCAAATTTTTATGGGGACCTCTCTTTTGGAAAGACTAGACTCTGTCAAAATTTGAGTTTTGTAACCTTTTTTGAGAAATAAAAGATTGATTTAGATCTCCATTACTTTGGTATAGTGTGTTAATATTAGTTTGATTTGCATATGTGATAGAAATATTTCTTTTGTCAAGTCTTGATGTCACCTATCTACTGATATGATATTACGTAGGTCATTTTTAGTGTTTAATGTCATTTTTTTAAGCTGAAAATGTATAAACATTTGCTAATTAGTGCCTTAAATCAAGCATATTCCACCATTTCCCTCAATATTATATTAATTGATAAACCCTCTTCATGAAATATTGATATATAGGAGTCAATTGGAGTTGTATATTCAATATTTTCTTTTCTAATTAGTTTTTTATAATCTCAAATTAAGTGGATGAACCATAAATATAGATATATCACTAATAGTAGAGTAGGATTTACCTTTCAATTTGATTCTCTCCCTTTTCATCCCAACATTTAGTAATTTAGTAATTAGTACATAGTGATACATCAGAGAAGCTATCGTCACCAACCTATAGAGGTCTAATATGAGTTTAGGTGTCTCACATCTTAAATCATTATAATGTTAGTCTAGGTGTGAAGGTTTTAGAGTTAAATCTATCAAGCCTTCAATTAGGGTGCTATTTGGATACCTAAAAATCTTAGCATGCTCGATGGGACCTAAGTTCAGCTATTGGAGTACAATTTTATATAAATATCATCTTTATATCTAGTTTTTAATACTCCTATGGTCATAATATCAAGGAAAAATGTATATTCATGTTCATAAATTTAGTTATCTTCATGTTTTTATAGGCTATGATAGCCTATAAAATAGATTATGGTCATTCTTCCCAATATCAATTGCCTTATCTACCATCACAGTATGATATTTATGATCTATATGCATTTCATCCTCATCTAAATGAGCCATACCCATTCAAAGATAATCTACCCTTCCAAAAATCTTTAAATTTTCATGATGAGTTGGAGGAAATGAAGAGGGTAAGCCAAATGATTGTTGAGGAGATATTATCCTACAAACAAGAGTTATTAGATAAGAAATATTTGTCTCAAAGATCAATACCTCTTTCTACCCCATATAAATATCCATAGATTTCAAGTTCATCTCAATAATAAAATATCACAATCATACCTCAAGCTGTAATAATCTCAATTCTAGAGGCTCCTAAACCTAATTTGTAACCTACACTCAAACACAATAACTAATCATAAGCCCAAATGATAAAATCAACCTCGAAGTCATTGTTGACATTCATACCTTACCCTTCACTCCTCAAGACCCAAAATCCTTTTATTCATATAAATACATTCAATTAATTATGAAAAAGGAGGAGGTGATAGTTTTTTAGGTTCAATAGTCTTAGGAGTAAAATCAAACATCTATACCACAACCATTGGATCTATCTCATCTCTTTGAGTATTTCCAGGGGTCTACCATGACAATCTTGGAGAAAGAACCTCTCCTTTGTGAGGTAAGTGAATAAAATTCAACCAAAGAGATAAAAAATGAAGGTGACTTGAGTGATCAAGAAGAATAAATCATAATTGGGATACCACTTAGCAATGACAAACATGATTTAGTTTTCCATGATGAATAAGAATATGATTTACAAAAGGTTTCTCAAGATCTTGCAATATTTGAGATAGATGAAGTAAAAAAAAAATTATTTAGAAGGAAAACATGAATAACAATCACATATAGCCATTATTGAGATGGAGAATATTCTTGAAGAGGATGATCGTTGGCATAAGCTATACCATGATTTCTTGAATGAAATTTAAGAGCTTAAGATGGAAGATTCTGATGATGAGATCGAATAATAGGTTAATGATTCATCTAAGGATTCTATCAATGTTTTGAAGATTTAAGAAAGAAATGATATTTTTGAGATCCTAAAGTAAGATTAACTGGAGCTTGAGTGGATATATGAGATGCCATTCTCTAAAGAAAATGAAGATGAAGCAAGTGCAACAAATCAAGAACTTTCATATGACTCCATCTAAAAGGTATAAATATGTGATCAACATGTATCAAATAGTAAGAATAATATTTAATTTCATTTCCTTTAAGCTGATCATGATGAAGAGTCCTTTTGGGATGATTTGAATATTTTTTGTGCAAAGTTTGATAGTCCATCTCTACTCCAAGTGGAGATTGATGAATGTATTGTAAAAAGTACTACTACAACTGTTCATCAAGAATAAATTAATGAAATATTGTAGCCATGTTTAAATACATACTAAGAGGTAAAATATATTAGAAAGCCACTACTTAAAATGGATCATAATGAAGATACCAATCTAAGCATACTAGTTTATTTGTCAATTCAATCATTGGATGAGAATGAGATAAATCATGACCAGCCTATGAATGAGGCAAAGATAACACTTTTGATGTAACAAAGGAGAATTTGGGAGGAAGATGATTGGGTCTTAGATCCATATCTTAAATCCATGCACTTGAGAATGGGATTTGGAGGCCTAGATTCATTACCTAGAAGACATGAATATATAGGTTCTCCTATCTATAAGAAGATGTCATAAAAAAGAAGTAATCATGTTTCAAAGTTCCATAGTGGACAAAATAACTTCCCATTTGACCCTGAAGGAAAGATTATCTTTTAAAGTTAATAAGTGAGTATAACAAGTATAAATATTATTCTATTTCATTGTTTCCCTATTTTCCTTAGTTTAGTTATTTTTTCTCTTTAGATTAGTTGTGTTTCCTTTCAATCTTGTTCTGTCAGTCAGAAAAGGTACTACAAAGCCCAAAAGTGTTTGTTTTCCAATGAAAAATAGTGAGTTATTTTGGAAAATATGCTATCTAACCCTTTTGAGTCACCAAAAAAAATGGTAATTTGGCTTGTCAAGGCCAAATTCTAAGCCCTGCAATTCACAATTTTTAAAAACTATCAATAGCCTCTACAAGCTAATTAAATCGATATATTTTGGTCTAAAAAGTCATTTTTTAGTATTTAAAATGTAAAATTTATCTTAAAATATCATTAAATTATTCAAAATGACTTTAATTATATTCAAAAATATAAATTTAGCCTTATCCTAAAGTTTCATGGATTAAAAAGGTAATTTAATGCAATTTTTAAGCCAAAAGGCTTATTTTGGACCCACGTGTGCCATAATTAATCTTAAAAAGCATGGAAAAGTAAAAATTTGATATATTAACATGAAATATATTATTTTAAATTCATATCATGAATTATCCTAGCATTGGAAGATTGAATTCTTTTTAAAAAGCCAAAAATAAGTTATTTTTTTTCACTTTCAAGAAGAGAAGTACGGATCCGTATGGATTTTTTAAATTAGGGGTAGGTAAAATAAATAAAAGGTTATTAAAAAATTTTAAAATAATTTTCACTTAATTTTTATGTGGCAAAGTCTCAAAACTATTTCATATAGGCACTCCTCCTAGTTTGCACATAGTGACCTATTTGCAGGTTTGATGATGGTACGGTCATCTAGAGAAAGGAAAAAGTCTAATTTTTTGGGTGTAAAAACTAAACTCAAATGGATTATTCATGGATCATGTTTTTTTTTAAATTACATTTTCCATGCTCTTTTACTATCAGAATTAAGATTGGACAATTTTTGTAGTATTACAACTAGAAAGGCAACGAGTTTTTCTCAATTTCTCCTCACCTGGGAAGGGTTTCATGAAATTTCAAGTTTTTACATAATATTTTGGACTTGATATATCTATCCACATCATAATGTATATATTATTAATGTATTTCATAGTCTAATAGAGTGAGGAAAAATAGCCATTCAAATCTACAAATTAGCATGCTTTCAAGAAAAGTGTAGGGTTGGAGAGAGAAAATGGATTTTTCAAGATTATATTTTTGGATATTTTTTATAATTTCCTCCATGTTTTAATTTTTCAAAACATTTTTCTCAAATAAATTATCCAAAAATATCCATTATTTGGCAAATTTTGCTGCTTCTAAGCTTTCAAAAGGGCCTACTTTAGCATGGTTTAAGGAAATTTTGCATTTTTTAAAGATTTTTTGTTGAAAACTAGGTTTCAATAGACCATTAAACTAATTTAAGAATAATTTAATCTAGAAAACATCCATTAACCATGAAATAAAATCCAAAAATAAGCAAAAATATATTCATGTATGCACACATTCCATGCAAAAAGGGCATTTTTTGAGGAAATTTGAGGTTTCTAGCATCTACAGGTGGATTTTTGATGCCAAATTTTATGTGTATCATCATCATCATGAGTTGTTTCATAATCCATAAAAATTTAAATTCCATTGGAAAAGTGGAGGTTCTTTCTATTTTTACACATACCTAAGCCTCTCAAAACACAGTCAAGAAGAAAGCAAGATGAAGCCTCCAAGAGCAAAATTCAAAATTTGTGTTGTTTCTAACCCTTGTGTGAGATTTTTATGTATATAATGGTGTTTTAAAATATGTAAAAATAAATAATTAACCATCTCTTCCTATTTTAAATATTCTAGGAAGTTTCTAAGTGACAAAAGATGGCTTAATATGCCTTTTTTATCAATCAAATAAATGAAGGTCGGAGTTGAAATATATATCTTAGAGTTAAAATGGAATTTCCCATGTTTAATATATATTATTTATGTGTAAATATAATTATTATCTCAATCTAAAAGTTCCACTTCATTTAAGTTGAGTTCAAGTGGAAGTTGACTAGTCTTTGAATTCACATCTCTTTAGTTGACTAGTTTCATGCATCTCCCATGCTTTTCATGCAAGATAAAGACATTAAAGAACTTAAAATCACTTTAAATATGGATCTATATTCTAATTTATGGCATTATTTTCATGAAAATAAGTTTTATAACTCAACATGGTCCCACCACCTCTAATTCTATGCCAAAATTAAAGGCCATGCAAATTTTTGAAGACTTGAAGAATTGAAGAGATTGTTTAATATCCTAAAATGAATTTATTATTGAGTAATGGCATGGATTTTAATGAATTATGACTTTATTTGACATCAATATGGGTCCACCACTTTTCCAATGCCAAAAATAAGGTTTTTTGCAAGATAAAGAAAGAAGGAGACATTTAAAGAATATTGTAATTAATTTGAACTCAAAAATTGACGAGAGTTCACATCTAGTTAATATCTTCTTCTTTTTTCAACTCCAAACTTGGATATTGCTTATATTTTCTATATATGTAGGCTTTTAGCTATTTTTTATGGGGATCCCTCTTTTGGCAAGACTAGACTACCAAAATTTGAGTTTTGTAACCTTTTCAAAGAAATAAAATATTATTTTAGATTTCCATTACTCTAGTGTAGTGTTTTAATATTAGTTTGATTTGCATATGTGGTACAAATATCTCATTTTTCAAGTCTTGATGTCACCTAACTACTAATATTATATTATGCATGTCATTTTTTATATTTAATGTCATTTGTTTAAGTTAACAGTGGATAAACATTGGTTGGTTAATTCCTTTAATCAGGCCTATTCCACCATTTCCCTGAAGCTTATATTAACTGATAAAACCTCTTCATGAAATAATTATGCATATGAGTCAATTGGAGTTGTAGATTTAATCTTTTCTTTTTTAATTAATTTTTTAGAATCTCAAATTGAGTGGATGAACCAATAATATAGTTGTATCACCAATAGTAGAGTAGGATTTACCTTTCAGTTTCCTTCTCTTCCTTTTCATCCCAACATTTAGTAGTTTAGTAAGTAATACAAAGTGATATATCAGAGGAGATATCCTCTCCAAAATATATAGGTATGATCTGAGTTTAGGTGTCCCACATCTTAGATCATTCCAATATTAGTCCAAGTGTGAAGGTTTTAGAGCCAAGTCTATCAAGCCTTCAAGCAGGGTGCTATCTAGATAGCTAACACACCGTACTAGAGAAACTTTGTCTTTGATATATTAATTTAATTAAAATATAAAGTCATATAAGTTAAATTTATGAATTTTTTATTTAAAATCCTAATATAGATTAGGTAACTTTTAATAAATTAACTGAACTTTATTTTAAGTTAATTAAAAAGTTAGTTATAACTTAAAATACAACTAAATTATAAAGTGAAGGTTTTAAAAATACTTGAAGGAAATCATTCAAAACAGAAAAATCATACATGTACAAGATATTTTAAGTTAAAGTTTCATAATACACTTTCTCTTTTGTAATAAATCTCTAAGATAAAGTGTTACTTGTAGAAAGTCCAAAAAACACATTATCGAATGCTAAAGTATTCTACTTGGTACAGTCAGGTATATCAGGTTGATTATTTGACTTAAAAACTAATTATCTAAATATGGTCAATATTTTTAGTCTATTGATGAATATTGAATATACAATCATATGAATGGATCATATTTTCAATTTTCTTGAATATTGAAGAATACTTCATACAGTGTATGACAAATTGATGAGTTTTAATTATCTTTAACTTTATCTTCTTAGAATTGTTACAAATTAGTTATGAAATTCATGGTTTTTATAGACACATAAATTAAATCTTAATATAAAATAGTGATGTTTTCACCACTCCTTTACACACTTAGCTCTAGACCTATCTTAAGTTATTTTTGATCATTTTCAACCATATTTCATGTAGAGGACTCACCCTTCTAATCTAATTGATGACCCTATTATTCACCTATACATCATGATATAATCCTCAACAATAATTAAATCCATGTTATATATTTTTCACAAATGTTTGGCACCATTGGATAATGGTTACCTAATGGATAAGAATGTCCCATTCTATTTTCCAAAAATTTCATATTTCTCCCATTCCTGATTACATACAACCCTAGTAGCTTAGAGTAAATGTATTAATAAATATACAAGGTCAAATTTCGTGATTAAATAACTTAATCACACTAGTATTTCACTAACATCTAGTACCTTACACCATTTATTCACAGACCACTGTATCATGGGAAAACTACATGAAGTTTGATCCCCATCACAAATTTTTTCAATGTCTCTCTTATGTACTTATCTTATGAAATGAATATACCTTTTTTGGATTGAATTATTTGTAACCCAAGAAAGAATTATAGTTATCCTAGAATGGATATCTCAAACTCCTTCATCGCATCTTTAAAGGCCTTAGTCATACTCTCACTATTTCCACCAAAGATGATGACATCCATATAGATAACTATTATCAATTGATGGTCATATTTTATCTTTATGTATAATTATTGTCTACAACTCCTCTTTTAAATCCTTGGTCCAATATATACCTATCCAATTTGGCATACCAAGCTCTAGAAGATTACTTTAGACCATAAATAGTTTTTTTTAGTCAACAAACATAGTCCTTATTACTTGATAATGAGAAACCTTGAGGTTTTTCTATGTACACCTCCTCTTCCAAGTTCCCATTTAGAAAAGCATATTTGACATCCATCTAGTATAAATTGAACCCTTTTAATCTTGCACATGATAGAAACAATTTGATAACCTCTAATATTTCTACTTTAGAAATGGTCTACTTAAAATCTACCCCTTCAACTTGTGCATACCCCTCGTATACCAATATAGACTTGTTCTTAGTAAATTCTCCATCTTCATTTAAATTGTTCCTAAACACCCATTTTGTGCCAATAACATTCTTGTCTTTAGGCCTAGTAACTAATTCCAAAGTCTCATTCTTTTCTATTTGGTCTAACTACTCATTCATAACACCTATCCAAAACTTGTCTTTGCTTGCTTCTACAAGGTTATTAGGTTCAATATTAGACAATTAAGTAACATTTTATTGATTTATGTTACTTATTAGTCTTCTTATTTTTTACATACCTACATATTTTTTTCCAATTATTTTTTATTTAGGATGATCTCTTTGAATCTATTTTGAAAGGCCTTTCGATTCTTGTCTTTCCTCAAAATCTTATTCTTTATCATCTATCTATATTATTTCTTCTTCATTATTGAAGTCCAAATTCTCTGATGTATCCTTTGACTATGAGTGTGACTTCTTATAACTTGTCTCATCAACCTTCACATTGGTGCTTTCCACTATCTTCTATAACATCTTATTATAACATCTATAGGCTAAGCTCACTGATGAGTATCCAAAGAATATTCCTTCATTAGACCTAGAATCAAACTTACCTAGGTCTTCCTCATATATTTTGATGAATCATTTGCTTCCAAATACTCTAAAGTGTTCCACATTAATAGATATATATTTCTATAGTTCATAAGGGGTCTTGTTACCATTAGTAATTATTTTTTCTCTATTCAAAATGTAGACTATGATGATCATTACCTCTCTCCATTATCCATTAGCTAACATTGACTCACTTAGCATAGTTCTTTCCATCTCTTAAAGTATCCTATTCTTTATTTCCACTACCCCATTCTGTTGAGGTGTTATAACTACTAATAATTGTCACATTATCCTATGGACCTCATATAAGTCATCAAACTCATTAGACCAAAACTCTCATCCTCTATCATATCTGAAGAATTTGGTCTTTCCATTCTTGTCATTCTCAACAAGATCCTTGAATGCATTGAACTTATAAATAACTTTTGACTTTTTTTTCAATAATGCTACCCAAGTCATTCTTGTGTAGTCATCTATAAGTGAAGTAGATATCTACTTAAATACTTTGGATCCTTGTAGGAACACAAAGATTAGTGTGTATTAACTCTAAAGGTCTTTTAGTAGAGTACTCCTTAGACTTAAAATTTCTTCAAGTATCCTTACCTTGTTGACATGCCTTATAATGTGTGTTTGTATGTTTGGTGATTTTAGGCATGTTCTTCACAAACTTATTAGATCTTGTCTTGAGCATATTGTCAAAGTTTAGGTGGCATTAATTTTTGTGCCATAGACAACATTCATCCATATTTATCATAAAACATATCTCTTTCTTGATCTCATTCAAAACATATAGATTGTTCTCAGTTCTTTTAACATTGGCAATTAATCTTTCTAATTTAGATATCCTTATATCACACCCTCTATTATGAAAGGTTAGTGTGTGTCCTTGGCTAAACATTTAACTTACATTAAGAAGGTTATGTTTTAAACCTTCCTCATCTAACAAACTCTCTATCTTGGTCTTCCATTGTCTAAAATCAAAATACCCTTACCAGCTATATTTTTAATTGTGTTATCTCCAAATATCATTATTCCTACAACATTCTTATTTAATGAGATGAACTTTCTCTTGTATCCTATCATGTGGCTTGAGAAAACATTATATATATATACCATTTCATGCCTTCATCTTTAATATGAAATTTAGTTTGAGCTAGCATATGTTATTATCTTATAGTATTTTTCTCCTCCTTTACCTTGTCTATAAGGTCTAAATTCTTGATCCACTTCTCAGTGGCATGACCATATAGCCTTTTGTCTTGACTGATCTTCCTCATATGCCTTATCTTTCAATGCATTTCAATATTTCCTCTTTGATCACAATTATAGCATATAATTTTGATTCTACTAGAGAGATATGTATTCATCATATTCCTCCATGATAAATTAATTCTAGCATGATGTCTACAATCCACATCCCTATGTCCATATTGATTGCATGATAAATAATAAATATTGAAAGGATTCACATACCTTGTATGTCTAATGTTGAATGATGCACTTGTACCTTTATTATCTCTTGAAGGAATTATGTTCTTCTTTATTTATTGATGATCAACTCAAGTTTTAGATTTTAGAGTTTCTGTATAGGTCTTTACTTTTTGAGTACCATCATTTCTTGATGATCTATTTTTATTTGAGTTATAACTCTCCTTGTTTTCTTTTTTTATCTTATTTGAACCCAAGACCTTTCTTATCATGTGGAGACCATTTATTAATCAAAATATCACCAAGAAATTTAGTACTCTTTTCAAATTTTTGATGTGTCTTCAATTTAACTCTTACCTGATCTAATTTTGACTTCAAGGACTCCATTTCTATTCCAAAATTGATGTATTCTTCCTCCTTGGTCTTAAGACTTGTAGTGACAATTTTAATATGAGTTTCCAATTGTTTAATGATCTCTTCATGTTCATTAGTGTTGTTGATTAGTCTCTCTTCAAAGATATTTATTTGTTCCTCATAACTTTTAGCCAATTATCTTAGTTTTTTATTCTTCCTTATTTATAACTTCAAATCTTCTAGAACACTCACCAATTCTGCCTCAAGGTTCACTTTAGCTTCTTATTCATAATCAATAAGACTTTTCCTTTTTTAACAACCCTCATTATTTATTTTTATATCCATGAATAAGGTTTCATTATTATCATGATCACTACTATCATCAACACTCTCAAATGTACTTGTGTCACATCACATGAGCTAATGTCTTCTTTGGTATAAAAACTTCTCTTATTCTTGAATGGACCTTTATTTCCTTCATACTTCTAAAAACCCTTTTTTATATTTTTAAGATTATATACCTTCTTATCATCACCATGATGTTCATCATGTTCTCCATCATGCTCATTCTTATCCTTATTAGGACATTTAGATGCAAAATGACCAAACTTACCATAGTTAAAGCACTTGAATGGCAACTTACCCTTATACCTACATGATCCTTTCCTTAGTTTTCTAAAAAACATGGATTCTATCTTTTCATCATCAATATTTATGTCAACATCATCCTTGGAATTTTTACCTTGTGACTTTTTCTCATCTTTTAATGTTTATTCCTTCTTGGAAGTTCTTTCATCACTTTTTATCATTTCATAGGTAGTCAAGATGTCATAAAGCTCATCCATATATAGTATGTGAAGATCTTTGATCTCCTCCATAGTAGACACATTTGAATAAAAATTATATGTTAGGGATATAAATACCTTTTATACTCCTATTGATTATTATAACTTATCTCCTATACCTCTGATGACATTTACCACTTCATCTACTCTTAATAGATAAGATGTAATGTTTTCATCCTCCTTCATTTTCAAAATTTCAAGCTACCTTTGATGGATTTGCAAATTTTCTAAATTGAATTTGGTGTTAGCTTAATAGATGGTATAAAGTTTTTCCCAAATCCCTCTGGTTGTATAAAAATAAATTAACTTTAAAAATTATTCCTCTAAAAGGCCACATAGGATGGAATTCATTTCCTTAGAATTTTTCTCACTTGCTTATTACATTAATTGGTGGTGTAGATGGTGGAGTGAATCCATCAATAATATAATTCCATATGTCATAGCCCTAAGATATTATATAGGTATTCATTATTATGCTCTAAAATTTATAATTAGTCATATTGAAGAGAGGAGCCTTATTTGTTGAAAAACCTCTTTTTACTTGATGACTAAACATGTTTGTGCTTCTAGGATCTCCTTTAAACTATTAGGCCTACTTCAAAGGACCAAGATATGATACTAATTTTTGGAATAAAAATCACTAAGAGGGAGTGGGTGAATTTGTTTTTGAAAAATTTCATTCAATTATATTTTAACATTCTTTGATCTATGAAAACAATATAGTGATATAACAATGCATAAAGTAACATTCACATGAACATAACACAAGAAAACACATATATGAGTGGGAAACCATCAAGGAAAATAAAACCCACTATGATATCTAAAAATTTAATACATTAATATAAAATATATATCAAATTATGTTGAGAACCAACTCAACTTGGAGCACCAACCCTAATGAAGTCAAGCCCCCACTAGACTAGACTTTAACAAGCACTTACAAGGAAACACCAACTCGCTAAGTGACTCAGCACCAAATCATCTACCTCATCATATTCATGCATATACTATTATATTATATTCTATAAATAATTTTAATACCACCTTCTTCTCTACCAATAAATATTTTATTATCTCCAATTGAATTCCTCCAAATAGGCCTAAACTACCTTGTATATATACTATCTCACACACCACTTATTCAAAAACATGCCTTCAACCTCTTAGGTAGTCCTTAAAATAAATATTATAACATCTAATCAACATTATTCAAATTTAATTTGAACCTCTTTATTTTTGAAATAATTTAACTAGGCCTCATTTCACTTCTAGGTCTTATGGAGACCTAATTACATTAGGTCTATCTTCTTAGTGTCAAAGCTTGATCCTATTGGGCCTATATGGACTTATAAAAAAAATTAAAAAACAATTAAATAACTTATAAAAATATATATACTAAAAATTTTAATTATTTTTTAGACTTTTATCCTTTTTTCATACCATGAAAGCTCTTTTAGGACAAATTGTCCTATTAGGCCTGTGTACCTCAAAAGTTTGTCTTAAAAAAATGAATCTTAAACACCCTTAATATACTAAAATATAACAAATGGAACATTTAGATATGTTATCCATGACCTTAGTATCATCATAAAATTATTTTAATACTTTCAATCAAGAGATAAAGGCTCAATAACATCTCTGCAACTTACTCACTCAGAACCACCAATTTATCTCAAACACCAGTCAAGGTGACTTAGACCTCCAACACCTTTATAAACACTTACCATGAATATTTATGTATTTAAATGGTAATATAAGATATACAAACCATCTATAGTTTGAAATATTATATGTTATAATGCAAAATATTGGTCTTGTAGACTAATTTATTGACATTATATCATATAGTCTTATCTAAACTAGACATGTCATTTTTTGAGCAATTTTTTCAACATAGTCACTAATATCCAAAAATTATTACAAGAATTAAAATTAATTAAAATTCATAAATAAACTCTTTATTAATTTTTTTCATCAATCTTACATGTTTAGACCCTTAAATCCATCTTCACATCGTTGCTTAGGTTTTACACTATTTGTACCTTTAGGTCTATCTACAAATGGCTAACTTAGATGACCAAATTAGAAAATTTGAATGGTAGAAATTATCCATAAATCATCATGGAAATTAAAAATGATTCTCTATATTCTTATCCAATCTATTTTATTTCCTTGACCAATACAACTTTTGAGAGATAGAATAAAAATCTTGATAAATAAGCATGTATCTATACATTTTCTCTCTCATCTAACTAACCACCACCACCTGGAGATACTTTGGAGAGTTTAATACATGATAAAATAGTTTATTTATACATTTTAATCCATCCCAATCTGATTTAAACAATATATTTCATATTGGGTCCTTATTAGGGTTTTAAGGAGGTTTTAGATAGGTTTTAGTGTTAACGATTATTCATAAAGGACTACCTCTTAAATCCAAAACCAACTCCTAGAGATCTTAGATAATAACCTTCCCCATATATACTTTATATATTAGGTTCCTTTTAGGTATTTTAGGATCCTATACCAAGATTTATTTCATGCATTGTACAATACAACCAATCATAGAGACAATATTTAATCACGTTGATAATATAATATTATTCATACTGTTACAAATTCATATGGCTAATATAAATATATAGGAAAAGTATTTCCTATAAATAGTGTGACCCGTATCACCATATATCTCTCAAATAACTATTAATATGCATATACATATAATATATCATAGGTAAATGACAACTAACTTATTTACATACTATTGTTTTAACTCACAACAATAATACAACTAATAATATATTCTAACAAAATTATAATACATTATAACAACTAAATAAATATATTTAATAATTAATTATTACTCTCATAATTATTCACATTACGATATAAAAATTAATGTGAGGGTTGATTATTCCCTAACATTCCCCTCCTTAGGCCTTATATGGTAATTTATGTTTCACAAGAATTAATGAAAGTAAAGAAGGAACATATTAACTTATTATCAAATATTCAATTTTGAGAAGACATCAATCAAATCAAAATGGGAAATTAAAAAAGGTACATATGCCATTAACCATTCACTAAGGGAAAAACATCAACCTATATAGTGCGGGAACCATGATCAAGAACCATTTTTTCAAATTTCACCAATGTATCTCCTAAACACCTTTTTTTATGTAGTACAATATGTGGGAAAAATATGAAATACACCTCTTATTCATCACACATACAAACAAGTGTTGTGTGTGTGTGTGTGTGTGTGTGTGTGTGTGTGTGTGTGTGTGTGTGTGTGTGTGTGTGTGTGCATGTGTGTGCATGCCACACTAGCAGAGTGCCCCTTCATTAGTGGATAATGAAAGGTGTACAAATTTTCCATCCTCTAGTGTCCTCCAACCTCTAATAGGTCTACTCAATGTAAGAAATCTTCAAAATTTTAACCAATGTACTCATTCATTATTCTTAATCATTTTCCTTTTCTTCATTATCATTCATGTCATTCTCTTGTAATTTCCCATTAAGTCTTGAGCTCTCTTTTTATAGTTTACAACCAAATGACTAGTTTGCTTACAATAGAAGAAATAAATCATTTATTTGAATCTTTAAAAGGTGATCCTTGTTTGAAAGAATATTTAGCTATTATTTTAACATATGACTTATCCTCTTTGTTTTTACCATATAATACACTTTCAACTGAATCAATATTATTATTTCCTTCATCTATCAATGAAGAAATCAGATATTCTAAGATAGGATTTATATTTCTTAGTCTAAAAACCATGTTGTAATAACTAGTTGGCATGTTATTTAGTAAAAAATATTTTTCATCATCATCATCAAGAACATCTACCTTTATTCTTGTTAGTTGATTTAGAATAGAAATAAACTTACTTATGTGTTGTACCTTGTTATTAGTTCCCTCCATCTTGAGTCAAAACAAATTATATTTGAAAGTCATTATTTTATTTCCTTTTTGAGATCCAAATATCTTGTTCAATGTAGTCCAAATGAAATTTGAACTTTTTGATAGGTTAATATGATGTAAGTAAGCATCAAATAACCCTAGGCCAATAATTGTTTTTGTTTTTTATATTTTCTCTCCCATTTCATTGTTTCCTCTGCATCTTTTAGTTTCTTGATTTTTACATCAATAATATCCCAAATATCCTTGTTGATTAGTAATAACTAGATTCTTACTTCCCTGTGTGAAAATATTTTTCTTCAAACTTTTCAATGTAGTTCAATTTTTCCATTATGAAACCTCTACCCACAATTTATACATCATGTATAAGTTATAATGCATTAAATTACATAAATATAGACAATATTTACCTTGATTACTTTGACATGGTGTAATTTTTTAATTTTGACATATGAAAAATGATATTGAACAATTTGACACAAATACAAAACTCTATACTTGAAAAATAAAATAATTTTTTTTGATATAATATAAAATTCATATAGACTCAAATGGAAGGGAGACATAATAAATAACCAAGACTCATAATAAAAGACATATTTTTAACAATACTACTTTGATTTTTTGACACATTGAATTAACCATATAAAATAAAAAAACTAAATGTATCTCTTGATATACTAACATACTCATAAAAATGACTTTGTGAAGGTCATATCTAAATATGAATTGAATGTGTTAGTTTGTGATTAGCTATAGAATGCTTGACATGTTTTTATTCTTTGAATCATTGGTTCCATAGATAACAATCATGCATGATGAACATGGATAAAAATAACCTAAAGATACATAGAATGATTATATGACATGGTTATTATTTTATTTTTAATGCACAAAATAGTAATAATAGATAAAAGAGATCATAACAAATAATCATTGAATTTCATAGAGCTTCAAAACTATTATGGTAACTCATATGATGAACATAATGGAAAACCAATCTAAATACTTGCATGCTCAAGTTTTTAACAAAGTTTTGTGGTATTATAAAAAATATGTGGGACAAAATATTGATAGGTACATAGGTGAAAATTAATACAATACTCAGATTAGACACATGAGTATAGACCTTTGATATATAAATTGTCATCATTTGGATCAACACAACATAGAAATAAATAACGATCAATGAGAAGAGAATGAGTAAAACCTTTCTCAATTTACTACCATCATGATTTAAAGTTTGATATGATACCAATGTTGGTTATTTTAGGAGCCTATACCAATATTAATTTCATGCACTTTGTAAAAGAGATAAACATGGAGACAATATTTAATCACATTGATAATATAATATTATTCACACTATTACAAATTCATACAGGTAATACAAATATATAGGAAAAGTCTTTCCTATAAATATGGTGACTAATATAACCATATATATCTCAAATCCTTATTAATATGCATATACCCATAAACTCTCATAGGTAAATAACAATTAACTTATTTATGTACTATTGTTGTAACTCACAATAATAATACAACCAAAAATATATTCTAACCATATACTAATATATTCTAACAACTAACTAAATATATGTAATAGTGAATTATTACTCTCATAATTATTCACATTGTGATATAAAAATTAATGTTAAGGTTAATTATTATCTAACAGTTCCCATGCAGAGGTTACACGTGCTAATAAACATATGAAGAAGACCTCATTCTATGAACTCGAGAAGGCCTAAAACCCTAATTCATGCCATTTTATTCAAACCATGAACTCAAAATTTGTTAAAATTCCTAAAACAACCTATCTCACCTCTATCTATGCTCACATATGCATACTTGCCTTGAAATGTAATCTTCATACCTCATTAGGCCAAGTAGGGTCTAAGAGAGGTTTAGTTGTAGGCTTAGTCTAAAGGTCCCACCCCTATAGGCTCACCTTGAAGCTCTAATTAATTATTTAATGGCTCAAATACATGCTTACAAAGTTCCATACAACCTTCAAATGCATGTGTTCATTAATTTTTCATGCACATACCTCTTCATATCATGACTAGGCTCATGACTAAGATTCCTATGCACTTTGTCATCAATGACTTGTACCTTCATATAACCATAAAACATTAATTTCCTTAATATTATATATTTATATTTATCTCATGACATCACTCTCTCAATGTACCTTGTCACATCACACACTACAAACTATACTTAGTCACCTTTGACATCAACCTTCTCAAGATGCACCTTTGACCTCAATCTTCTCAAGATGAACCTTTGAAATCAATGATAATACTCAACATCCTAATGTATAATCCCTTAATAAAAATATTCAATATATATAAACTAAGTTTTTTACATTTAGAGTAAGGTATTATGAAACCTAATCAAGAACTAGATTCTCATATATTGTTTCATACTCCATTGGAACAACATAAATTAGTATATCTCATACCTATAGGTTTTATTGAACCTAAGCTTAAAATATATGATGTAAATGGTGGTCCCAAGAATAATATCATAGAATTTAAAATATGATGTTTAAAAAATGTTTCCATTGATATGTTGTTGACTAAGTTCTTTCCAATAAGTCTTAAAGACTATGTAATAATTTTCCTTTTTATTTACCATACCAATTGATACATTAATCCCTTGTCCAGTAATTTTATTGCATATTTTTCAATCAATATTAGTGATAAGGTTTCATATGCTTAAATTTCCTAGATCAAACATAAATCTATCGAGCCTATCACAAAATGTCTTAATGCACAAGACCATGTTGTCTTAAATGACAAATCATATGGCATAAAAATAATTAAAAGACATATTTAGGAAAAATATTCTCACATCCTTGCATGAATCTATCATGTTCAAATTTTTTACCTCATTCATATATTTTTATCACACAGTAAAGGAAAGAGAATTTAAGTTATTAGAAATGAATAAGCTCAAGTATATAACCAATTTAAATTCAAATACAAAGAGTTCAATAAATACACCAAGGTGAGGAAAAATGATAATAAGAATGATAAAAAATACAATAGTAAATGAAGTTTCAAATCCTATGTCACACATTTTCTTATCAACTTATCAAATCAAATAATTTACTAATCTACCAAAATTTCCATATAAGGTCCTCAAAATGCTATTGGAATGAAATGTTATATCTCTCCCTCCTATTAAAGAGTTTGAAGTGAATCATCCTCTTCTAAATTGTTTTGACCATAATTATTCTTGAAATTATCATAGGGAACCATACCATAATACTAATAGATTTATTAATTTGAGAAATAAGATTCACTATTTGATAGATACAAACATCATTAATGTGAGTACCCAAATAGAAATTACAAAGGCAAAACCAAGTGAAATTAAGGCAATGAAAATATTTAATGATTGATTTCCTAAGCATATTGTTAATGAGATAGTATATACATTAGGCATTCATTTTAAATATAATACACACCCTCCACCAATTTCTTACCATTCACATGTGGAGAAACACCATGCTTTGAATGGTACCATAAGTTCCTATCTAACCTTAGTAACATCTAGGCCACTCATCACATTTTGAGAGCTTGAGATAGTATATGATGGCTCAAATTTACACTCTCTATTTTTTTGAGATTACATTGATCATGAACCTATCCTGAGTGTCATGGAAAATAATAGTTTAAGTGTGAACATGTGTAAAAACACATTTATTTATTATCTTGGATACACATATCAATATTTTATTCCCACCACCATGGTTTTAAATGATTCAATGATCACATTTAGATATTCATTAGTGAGATTACATTAACATTATATGTTGCTCTTACACATGTTACCACCAAATTCATGGTAGTACCTAGTGTAGGGCCATTGGTGAGATTACATTACCATTATAGGTTGGCCCTGCACATGTGGCCACCAAATTCATAGAATTACCTAGTGCAAGGGTATTTTATATATTATTGGGACACCCTTTGATTCATAAAACTTATGTTTTAAAATTCATAGATGCTTAAAGTATATATATGTTAATGAGGTAATTAAAATTTTAGGTATCCCTCATGAGTACCATCTATCATAGACAAATTTGGTTACTACACAATAGATTTTAGTTGAACCCCATAAAAATGTGTAACCTACTTATATTTCCCGAAATAAATATCTACCCTTATACAAAGGCCTATCCTTGAGAAGCCTTTTCAATGAATATTTGTTATATACTATATAGATCCTCTCTCTACTTCTATACATCATTGATTGATATTATAGAACACAAAGTGTAATTCACATAAAACACAAACACATGATTTACATACTTAAATATGGGTTAACAAAATACTTATAATTGATAATAATAAACCACATATACAACATGATACATATTATCAGTATGGAAATCATAGTTATAGTTTTGTGTGTATTCCATATTAAGATTCTCCATTGGGATCAATGTAGTCACCGTAACATAACTCTTTTCTTTAAATACATATTACCATTCATTTTATTGACATATATTATATTTATTATGAGTCTCTTGTAGGAATCATCAATTAACATCTCTCTTTCACTTTGTACATATTATTTACATATATATGTAAAAATTTTAAAAAGTAAAATATTCTAGAAAATACCAAAAAAGGACCTATTCATGATTATAGGTACTTTTAATACATTAATTAATTTTTTCACAATTATTAAATATTTGGTTTAGCAATTTTTTTTTATCATATATGATTCACCAGTGTAGATGAGTGACTACATAATACATAGAATGCCATTTCTAGACTCAGTTGTAGGTAATATGATTGTTACACATTAAAAATTACAATTTGATAAGAATGCCTTATTGAACACAAGATCCCTTCTCTATTTTCCATCACCTCATTATTGTCCTAGTGAGATGAAATAGTCACTACTTAATTATATACCACATATAATATTTATACATGTGAATTCATAAGATAGCTCATTAGGGGTTTATTTTTCACATGTTTTATCCTTCCTTGGATACCTTATCTTACTCATAGCTCAATTATTTACATATTTTTATATTTCTCACTCACTAACATCTTGATATATTATTCATTATCTCAATTATTGAATTTAATCATGTTAAAACTTTGCTCTTATTGATCAATCACATATTATCATCCATACTTTTCATGTTGCTTTCCTAGCTTCATGTCTTGTATGCACTTTATCCTTGTCATTGAGGAAATTTTAGTATGTATTTTGTTTGTGGTTATAATCCTTCATTTTTTATTTCTATGCATGTAAGGACATATCACTATGTCTTTGTGTTTGTATTATATGTGTATGTGAACATTTAAACATGTCCTTCTATGTGTCTCTAAGCCTTAATTAGTTTCTTCTATTCATATGAATATATTTAAATATGTCATTATGTCTGTTTTTATTTTAATGAGTGAAATTTTAACATATAATTTGTATGTTTACCCTTGGCCTTCTATTGTGTGTTTTGTGTGTACTCTTTGATTGTATTCATCATGACAATGACACCTTGTTTGCTACTTTGATCATTTTTTATTGTCATTATGGGAATCATGCATCTACCTAGCCATTCCAATGCCATGATGTAAATCATACATTCCTCCCTAAGTATTTATATTTAGTGTTACATATTTAGTTTGATCACTTATCTACATGACTAAATACTAACATCTATCTAGACACTCTTGATATATAAGCATTTTCCTACATGAATCTTACATTATTATTATGATCAGTATATATATATGATGATTTCATACTTCTCCATACTATCACTATTACTCATATTTACATCTTTATGTATTAAAAAATTATCATATAAATTTTTATATTTATTAAAGTTATTTTCCATTCTCAACAATTCACCTCAAAAGAGTGGGTATTCATAGAGTTTTGTCTTAGAGACTACACCTCCTAAATAAGCACATAAATAGAATTTGGTAGTTATTATACATTTAACACATTTTAGTCTCAGATAATTAAAATAGATTGATTTTTTATAATATCATCTTATTGGAAGAGATAAAATTTATATCCTATCCTTCCCATCATTATTATCCAAATGACAACAAATATGCATATTAATTAGAATGTAAGTTTACATAAGAAAGTATGGAATAGTTTTCCAGTCTTAGTTTTTATAATTAATCATTTTTATCTCAAATATTTTGATTTTTGGGGAATCATGTGTGATATGTTGTTCTATTTTAACACACAAGTTTTCTTAGAATTAAACTTGTTATTACTCAGTTTTAGAATATATATATATATATATATATATATATATATATATATATATATATATATATAGACAAGATATTAGTTTGGGGGCATGTGCACAATACATGGCTTCCTCATTACTCAATTTTTTTACTAATTTCATAGATAAAATGGGAATTCCATGTCATTATCCATGATATATACACCATATATATATTATAATCAGTTTTTAATCATAATTATGCATGTTTTTCACCAAAATTGAACCTTTTTCCATTTATAGTGGTTGGTTTTCTATTTGCACTAGTATTTACACACAAATAATCTATTGGGATTTATACAAGGATTATAAACTATTTCATTACTCTAGGTATGTGATGAAGGAGTCAATAACACATTGATTTCCTAAGAACACTCACCTATTGATGAGGCTTGGGGAATTAACCATCCAATACAATATATTTATCGTAAATAAAATCTCCAAAGGGTCCTACCCTCTATAGTTACTACTATTTCACCAAGAAAACACAATAATTAACATACCCAATTAGGTGTATTCATTCCCTATTATTTCCTTATTTCTTTTCATTTTATTTTTTATATTCATCTTAAGTAAAGACTGATATTACAAGTTTAGTTCAGAATTATGGCCTATAGTTAGGACTACCCTTCATAGGTAAGTAAAGGTATGCATTTTCCCTTTTACTCTATTAATTTCAATTTATTACATTACTATAATAAAAGTGGGGAATGCATACATATATATTATAATTTAAGATAAAATAGTGCACTTATGACTAATCCTTTACACATTAATCTATGAACCTATCCTAAGGACCCCATGATCACTTTTGTCCACATTGTGCACATAGGAATCATTATTTAAAGATAATTTACAACCCCAAAATGTTCCTGTTCATAATGATATCAATATTAACCATCATTAAAATCATGGTATATCCTTAACAATATTATTTTTCCCATTGTAAAATAACTCCCTATTGGATAGGAGCATCCCGCTCTATTGTCCAATCCCCCTCTCTTGTCCTCCCACTAAATAAAAGATAATTTGGAAACTTTGATGTTATGGATAGGTCATATTATTTCCTTAATAATATTAATTTGAGGTAATTTCAAAGATATGACTATATAACCACATTTTAAACCATTTTCCCCACAAGAATATTCCACATTGAAAAGCACCATAATTCTAATTGCACATTGAGATAAAATCCCCTATTTCTCCTAATTATAATTACATAAATCCCTAGTATCCTAGATATAAAGTTTTAATATATATCTAAGGTCATAAGTCACGGTTAAAACACTTAATCGAACCAATATTTCACCAATATTTAACAATTTTCACTTGTTATCCACACACCATCATAGCATGGGAGAACTACAAGAAGTTTGATCCTTATTTAGAGTATTGGTAGGTAGTGCTCAGCACATGGGGTGTTAAGTTCATTCCCAAATTCAACTGCTAAACCATTTTTTCCCATTTATTATTAATTAGTCTTCATATGTCAAGGAGATAGGGTTTTCGAGGAAAAATAATCATATGATGATCTTCATAGGTGATCAGAAGATCCCACATGGAACACAAAACATATAGAAGAAGGAAAATGTAACTTATAAATTCCAAATATTTATTGGACCTATGGGATATAACTATACACATAGAGTATAGGATAACCCCTTATATTATGTCTATCTTAGGGAACTATTTTTAGGTCTCATTTTAGTTACATATCAAGTTCACACTCATCAAACCCAACCATGTTTCTAGTTTCATTATTTTATTCATCCCACAACACTATTTTCCATTTACATCTTTGTTTTATATTGTACTTTACATATTTATTAAGTTTTAAATCATTGAATGATTGATATTTTTAGTATTATTATTCTTGATTTTACATAGTAGTTTATCACTTAGGGTAATCTACATATTGTTAAGTTTTTCCAAATTTGATAAAATAGTTTATTAATAAAATTTATACTTTTTTTTTATAACTTGAGTTCACCCCTTATTTTATGTTTATAATTTTACTATATTAAGTTAATTTTAAATTTTATTTTCTGTTATATATCAATTTTTTTATTAGTTTAGTTACTAAATTTAGATCAGTTTTATTTCCATAGTTTCCTCTTTTAGTTTATTCTTATTATTTATTTTTGTATCACTTTTTTTATCTCATTTATATTAGTTATGGTGTTCTTTTCTATGTATTTTTATTTTTTATTTAGATTAGATTTTGTTGTTTTATTTCTTTCCTTATTTCATGTTCATTGTATTATGGCATTATTTGTTTCTTCCTTGTTATTTTCTAGGTGTAATAAGGAAATCAAATATAAGGATATCATTCATAAAAAGAGGTTCTTGATCATTTATTAAACAACATGGTATTTAATCCTCAAAGATATTATATCTTCGATGAGTTTTCTCTATCAAATATGTTTAATAAAAATTTATGAAACTATGATAAATTTTATTAAATAATGACTATCTTGGAAGATTTCACATTTATTATGATAGCTTAATTAGATATTTTCTCATTTTTATTTATCTATTTTATTATTTGAAATGAAATATTATTAATACCCAAAAAATGGTTATTATCAAACACTGTATTGACCATTAAATTACCATTTTCATGCCTTAGAACTTGTTTTTTTAGTCATGTGTCCTATGATTAGACTGGTAAAATTCAACTTTAATCTTCATGATAGGTAAACATGTGGATTATTTTGAATTATAAATTTAATTATCAATAGGTCCCACCCTCTTGTTTTTATTTTTTTGGACTAGAATGTTTACTCATAAATTCTTGATTTTCTTCATCCTTTCTGGATGTATTTTAGAACTAAACTATTTTTGGAGATCAAATAAAGTGTTTTATATTCCTTCTTATTTTCTTACTCTAGTAAATCAAATTTAAACCTGGGTAAAAAAAGATTTATTATCCTAGAGAAGGTATGAAATGGATTGGATCTTCAAAACTCTCTTTGAAATCTTATTAAAAAATCTATTGTTTCTTATTGTAATGAAAATTATATCTCTTTATGCAATTTCAACTTTTTATGTCTAGGACTACAATAAATCTCTTATATTGGATAGGATTTAATCTATTATATCATGCATGGTATCATAAATTTAAGATAAGTATACATTTGTGTGTTGTGGAAAAATAAATATTTGGTTTCAAGATGGGTGCTTGATTTCCAAGAATGGTTATAAATACTAAATAATGGGTTTGTGGAAAGCACAAAAAAAATGTGTCCCATGGTGGGCACCAAAAACTATTGTAAAAATATTTTTTACTAAGACAAAATAAAGGGTTTGATAATAAGGGGTAAAACTTTCCTCCTCTATTATATTTAAAATTTCCACTTATTGAAAATGAGTGAAAACATGAGAATAATATTTGTATTATTTATAGGAAAATTTGTATATATGGGGTTTTGCACATGAAAGTAAAAAGAAAGTAATGGGAGAGAGGAAGAGAGAGAGAGGGGTTATATGGAAACTAAAAATGGGAATGTGCATCTAATTAATTAAACTTTAATTTTAATTACCATGCATAATAAAATTCATAAAATTTTAGAAATTTTAACAAAAAATATTTAATGTAAAGAAGAACAAAGATAGATTGAAGCATTAATCATAACAATAATGATCACCCACGAATAAAATAAAGATATATTGAAGCATTAATCATAACAATAATGATCACCCACGAATAAAATACAAGGAAAACAATCCTATGATTCTTCTCTATATTTATCTTCAATAAAAATAAATCCAAGTTTCTTTTTGTCTTTCCTCTTTTACAAATTTATTAAACATATAAAAATTCACCTTAAAATGAGTGTCACAAATTTTTATAGTTAATAGTAGGATATAATTGATTCATAACTAACATACTAGGGTAAAATATCTATGTTTACATTTAATTTTCACTCTTTTCACATTTTGAGGTGAATTAAGTAATACATATATAATGAAATAATATTAAAAAATGTACAATGTAGAACTAGAAGAAAATAAGAAAATTTAGGAAGTTCCACCAAAAAGAGACTATTTTATCTATAGGTTAGCTTTTTGAGTCATCTATGAGAAACACTTTGTTCCCCATATAGTGATCTATTTAATTTTATATTTATAAATTATGTCATAATAATTACTATATCATCACATTTTTATGATGGTATTTGATAGGTTCACAAACCATGTCTCCATGACATTGAATATCTCATCAAATTATCTAAATAAATAAGGAAGATTTTTTTTTTAATTCATAGAGGGCATTGTGAATGACACTAAATTTATTCATTAATTAAAAATTTAAATTATTTTCTCCAAAAAATATATCTTCACCAATTTATAAAATTGTTTTCTAGCTCAATAATTGTATATAAATAGAAATATTCTTCTTTCAAAATCACACAATGAACTGACCAAATGTTGGAATAAATTTTTGATTTCAAGTCATCACTCTTTTACTTAGACCCTATATATATTTTGGAGCATCTTTTAGAGCATTGATTTTTCATTCAATAAGTTAGGACCATAGACGAGATGAATTATCTAAAATTGATTGAAAATGTTAGAGTATGTATTTCTAATTTTTTCTAGGCTATAGCTAGGTATTTCATCTTTTTCCTAGTTTGTCTTATGTGAGGATTTATCCCACATTGTTTAGTTAGGCTAGTTTCTAGTTTTTCCTTGCCTATTTATGCAAGGGATTCTTGTTGTACTAATATCTCTTTTTTTAAATATCATTTCATTTGCCTTTTTTTTCATCTCATTTATTTATAGATTTAGGGAATGTTTCTTGTTGATTAGCTCTTTAGATCCTCAGATTATTGGAATATTTTTACCATTCCTAACATGGTACTAGAACCTTTAAGAGTTTCAACCATCCACATTGTTGCATTGTTTTTAGATGCTTCCCTTATTGAATCTTATACTTCCCTTATCATACATACTCAATGATTTATTCCTCTTTTAGATATATAATGGTGTTGGATAGAGGCACTTTGGGGATCTAGTGCATTTATTCCATGTTCATTTCTTCCATACAATGTGGTATCTTTCTTTGATAGCCTACATTCCATTTTAGAGAAGCATTGAAAGTTTGAAGTATTGCATTGGAATTCAAGGTATTGTGCTTTGAGAGGAATAAGATTATTGGAATTTTATTTCTTTGTCTTTTCCTAAGCTGTAGTGGAAGAATTTTTGGATCTAGGTGTCCCTTTTATAGACCTACATTTTAATCTACCCAAGTGTTGAAGTGTTTTGAGGAAAAACACTTTTGTTAGAGAACTATTTTAAAGTGAGAATTGTGTTTAGAGGGGAAGAGATTGTGAGAATCATTTGTTGTTGTTATTTTTTATATTATGTTGGAAGGAATTAAGAGTAGATAAGGCATTATAACTACTAGAAGGAAGGTTTTCACTTTAGTTTTCCCTAGGAGGGCGGGGTTAGAAAGTTCCATTTCTTCTCACAAAAATAATGTGGAATCTTAGATCTATCTTTTTTTTTTCTTTCTCTGAGCACTTGCCTCCCTAGATTGCATTATTTTGTTTCAAATTCCTTCATCTACATTTTTACTGCTATATCTATAATTTGTGGATATATAAGGAATGAAAGTATTCTTTGATAAATGCATTGAAGAGAGGCACTTTAGGACTAGTTCAAGGATATTTGGAGCTAAGGCATTGGAAGCCCTAAGTGGAGTTTTTTTGGCTATTGGAAAAAACCTATGTTCCATTCCTGAGAGGAAATTTTCTTAGGATTTATTTGTATCCTTTATGGAGAAAAAATTTCATCCAAGGAACAAACTTTATTGTGTATTCATAAATCCACCTCAAAAATAGTTGAATATTTCATTATTTCCTTTACAAGTTGTATTTTTTTCCTTAAAGTGAAGTCAATTTCAAGTACACAAGTATAGGGGTTACCTAGATGATCTCTTTTCACTTTGGATTGATTAAGAACATTCATGGTTTGATTTTAGTTCTAATAAGTGGTTATAAGCCTACATTCATTTCTATTTTGGTCACTAAAATCAGCTTATAGTGTAATTTTAATATTTTTTTACCCATTTATGAGAATTCATAAATCCTATATCTTTTGAACCATAACTCGAAATTAAGTTCCATTTTTTAAAAGTGAATGGGTTTAAATTATCTATCCATTATTGTCATAACTTTGTAAAAATTCACTAATTTTATGAATTTATAAAATGGGAGGGGGGGGGGGGGGTGTCCTTAAATTAATCTTTTAGGGGGTTGTCTCAGTTCCAATTTGTGCACCCTTTTACATTCTTTCTTATATTTAGTGGTTAATTATCATGGCTTATACTTCTAGCATTAATCATTTTTAGCCTTTTATTACATATAATTACCATAGATAAAGACCTAAAATAGAAACAATCATCAAAAATAAATGATTATGGTCTCTAATAAATAAAAATCAACTACAATTCACAAGAGAATATGAAAGATTTTATCATAATTGTAAGTTTGATGATTGTATGGGTTTGATAGGGACTTATGTGAGTGATAGTTCATTGATTTATTTGGATGGGTGTGATACTCCATTGTAAATGTGGGTTAAGCTAAAGGGATTATTTGGGAAATTAGAACACATGAGAGACATGTAGCTTGAAGTGGAGCTTACTTCACTCAATTATAATGATTTTTCCTCTACTATAGACTACCTCACTAAGATTAAGTATTTTTTGACATAGTTTAAGGAGAGTAGATGAGATAAGAAATATGAAGAGTGTGTATACCTAATTCTATCCAAGTTAAGTGATCCATTCTAAATATTTTATTTTACCTTTTTCTATATAATGGATTCCTTAGGTACTACATTTAAAATACTTGATTTGTGTTTATTTTTTGAGAGACTTACTATGGATGAATTTAAATTATCTCACCTTGATTGTTATACCTCTCAAAAAGCATTAGTATTATCATATCCTAAAAACAAGGTCAAAATAAAGAGTAAGAATAATGACACTCTATATCAAAGTGCACCTAAGCCAAACACTAACACATCTAAACCCAAATCATATTCCAAATCCAAGAATAAGTCTAACTTATCATGCTTCTATTGTGGGGGGATTAGTCATAAAGTGTCTAGGTGTTTTAAGAGAATGCAATCCCTAGAGGATGCCACTAGGAAATTAAATATTTATATCTCCACTCATTCTCCATGTCATGAGCATGGGAAAGCACTTAATTTTGTTGAGAGATCAGATAATTGGATTCTAGCTTCTATTTCTTCACACGACATGAATTATTCTAAAGAGTTATTTATATCTCTTGGTTTGAGTTCTACTTCCAACATTGAGGTTGTAAATTCTTCCTTTATTTATATTAAGGGAAAGGGTGACATATAATAAGATGTTAGATGCATCGATGATGCATTATATTATCCAAACATCACCACCAGTCTAACTTTAGTTTATTAAATTTGTCATTATGGATAGGGAAAGATATTGAATTTCACACCACAAGGTGTTGAAGTTTGAGATTTGTTAGAGCTTCACATGTTATTGCACAAGCTATTATTGATCATAATTATCAACACTATTACTTTGATGGTTTTGATGATACTCTTCCTTAAGGGATGTGTTTGGTTTCTCATGAAAATTATAAGAGAAAACATTAGAATGAGAGATTTGACATCTTAGTTACATATTTTTGAAGGAATTGAGAACTCATAATATGGTAGAGGATCTTCATATAGTTTCATGTCTTGATGGAGTTTGGCCTAGTTTTGCATTAGGGAAACAACATGAAGATCAATTTCCTAAGGGAATTTCCATGAGATCCTCTTCACCACTTAAGCTTATGCATAGTGATTTGATAGTATTTCATACTCCTTTTAATGGAGATAAGTATGCACTTACCTTTATTGATAATTTATTGAAGTGTACTTGGTTTTATTTTTTAATGTACAAGAGTGATGTAATTTATCACTTCAAAATATTTAAGGCTATGGTTGGGAAAAATTCTTATATTTCAATCAAGAAGCTTTACATAGATAATGGGGGGAGTATTTCAATCAAGAGTTACTAATTTTTTGGTAGATCATGGTATTGTTCACCAGCACTCTATTTTACATACTCCACAATAAAATGGTTTATCATAATGGAAGAACCAAACTTTGAAGGATATGTCTAATTTCATGATGCATTCATAGGATTTACCTCCTATATATTGGCTAGAGGTAGTTAATAATGTGATTTACATTTATAATCACACACCACATAGAGCACTTAAGCATTTGACTCCAGAGGAGGCCTATTATGGAACCAATCCTAATGTCTCATCTTTTAGAGTCTTTGGGAGCCATTCTTAGAGGTTTATACCAAAGAAGAAAAGGAAAGCATTAGATAAGAAGAAATCCTTTGATTTTTTAGTGTATTATAAGGATTTGAAAGATTATCACCATTTAGATCTTGATACTCATGATGTTCATTTTCAAAAACATGTACATTTTTATGAGCACTTCACATCTCATGATTCTTCATCTTCTTCCATGCCTTCTTCTTCTTTTGATGATTCATCACCTCTATAGTATTTATTCTTTGAAAAGATAATTCAGAAGGTACTTGAGGAGATTATAGAGGTTGAGGATCCTATCACACTGATGTTACCACTATGCTTAAGTGGGTATGCACTAAAGATTCTTAGGTAACACCTTTCATACGAGATCTTCCACCCACTCAACATCATCATACACATTCTACAGCTACTAGAATTTTGTGTCAGACATTATTTAGGGATCCATAATCATTTTCACAAGATCATGGGATATAGGAGTGGAATGATGTAATGATAGATGGGTATTCTTATTTTCTGAAGAATCATATTTGAGATTTGGTATCTCTTACTAAGGAAAGAAAGTTGGTTAAGTGTATGTGGATATATAACACCAAGTATGAAGCTAATGGGTCCACTAATAATTATAAGGCATGGTTTGTTACAAAGAGTTTCTTATAGGTCAAAGGTATTGATTACTTTGAAAATTTTATGCCCATTGCCGAGATGGATTTTGTTTTCTTTGTACTTTCTCCTGGTACATCAGAGGGTTGGCCAATATATTAGATGGACATTAGGATATCCTTATTGCATGGATATTTTTAGGAGTAAATCTATATTGATAAACCTACTAGGTTTGTTCATGATTATTCTCTTGTTTTTCACCTTTGGAGAGATCTTTATAGTCTCAAATAGGCCCCTTAGGCTTGGTATGACAAGATGGATTCTTTTCTTCAATCCACTATCTTTCTTTTTTACCACTCAGATCCCATAATGTATATCTATCATATTAGAGAGGACATTGTTATACTAGTATTATATGTTGATGATATACTTCACATAGGTAGCTCCTCTTCTTAGATTCAAGTTATTTAGTAGACACTTTTAGTGCAGATTGATATGATAAATCTCAATCTTTTGTAGGTATTCCTTAGTTTGGATATTTCACAGTTTGATTCAAGGTTTCACTTAAGTCAACATAAGTACACCCTTGATCTCAATCAAAATTTTGGCATGGATAATTTAAATTCAAGTCCATCTCTTTTTTAATCTATAGTGACTCTCACTACCAATTGTAGTACTCTTCTTTGTAATCCTACATTGTATAGAAATATGGTTGTGAGTCTTATGTATTTGACCCATATTTAACCTAATATTTCATTTGAATTTGGGTTTGTATCTAGGTTTACACATGATCCTCATGATAGTCATTATAAGGATTCCAAGAGGATTTTATGATATCTACTAGGAACTACTCATTTTGGATTCCACTACACCAAGGTTCTACTCAGTTAGTTGAGTACAATGATTCATATTGGGAAGGTTCTCTTGATGATAGTCATTCTAATTTTGGATACATATTTTGTCTTGGTTCACCTATTGATTATTTGTATAATAATAATTAGGCTACTTCACTTTCATCTATAGAGGCTAAGTATAGGGTAGCAGTTACAATGAGTCATTAGGTTCTTTGGCTTCGTTAGTTATTGATAGAGTTTGGATTCATGTAGGATTCACCTATTATATTTTGTTGTGATAACCAGAGTGTAATTAACATATCTCAAAACCCAATTGAGCACCATTAGACCAATAACATGGAGGTACATATGAAATTCATTAATCATCACATTTAGGATGGATTTCTTATCTTGGAGTAAATTCTAACTCAACATCAGGTTGTAAACATCTTCATGAATCCTTTTGCAACACCTTTTTTAATTGAGTTGTGAGGCATTCTTGGTTATTTATAAGTTATCCTTAAGGGGTGTTAATAAGGATATATTCCTTATTATTCATGGATATATATATTGTACATTAGTACCTTATTAGGCCTAGTTACCAAGACTCATATTGTGGATATGCCACTCTAAGTTTTTTGGCTATTATTAGCCCCTAGCTTCACTCAAGGGGGAATGTTAGAGTATGTATTTCTTATTTTTGCTAAGATATAACTAGGTATTTCATATTTTTATAGTTTTTATTATGTGAGGATTTATCCCACATTGACTAGTTAGGCTAGTTTCTAGTTTTTCCTTGCATATTTATGCAAGGGCTTCCTATTGTACTGGTATTTTCTTTCTAAATATCATTTGATTTGAATTTATTTTCATCTCATTTTTTTTAGCTTCATGTGATGTTTCATGTTGATTAAATCTTCAAGGCCTTGGGTTATTATAATTTTTTTACCATTCCTAACAAAAAACACCCTCTGATATGTATGATAATTTTCTCATTAATGTAATCCATATACCTTAAATATATAAAATAACCTATCCAAATTGTCAATTATTGCTTCAAATTTTTTATCTTTTTGATGACTTTGTTAAGTACAATTATCACTAGAACAAATGATTTGGTATTCTTAGCAATGAACTTTATTCCATTCATTATTAATTATTTAACCCAAGTTTCCATCCCTTTTTCATGTTTATTATTATTATTATTATTATTATTATTATTATTATTATTAATACTATTATTATTATTTATCAGTTATTTTCAATACCTTCAACAAAAAAATAATTTAGAAGAGAATCCAAAGAAGTATCATTTATGTTCAAAAAGGACTTGATAGATGTAGTGAATTTTTGGAATAATTCTTTGTGTTACTATAGAGTCAACTTTACTTATTCTATTTTGTTCATCAATATATACAAATAATTTTTATTGTTATAAATATCACTCTCATGACTTGGCTCTCCCATATGTATTATATTAACAATTTAATCCATCAAGTTAATGTCTTCTTCATTCATGTCACCAATTTCTACATTACCTCTCCAAATTGTTCATGAGAAGAGTTAAATAAATATTGAGGTTACCTTTACTTATTTGGAAGTGTTATCTTCAAAATATTATCTACTACAATGAACTTATGTGTAGTATAATTTATAGTATTTTCTTATTCTTAAAGAGCTTATGGATCCATGTAAATGGTTTATCACCAAAAAAACTGACAACTTGAGCTTAAAATTTTTAATGAGATTATTTGATAGGAGTGGGTTGATTTGAAGGTAGAGATAAAGGTTGAGGAGGTATATGAGGCTAATACAAGTGATCTACAATGATTGGTTTAAGGATTTAGGACACTTGAGTAAGTAATTTATCTATTGATATAGTTTGGGGAATTATTTTATTAATTATAATAGAGGAATTAATATCTTGAGAATAAATAAACTCAACTAAGAAATATGAATAGGATCCATAGTGAAATAAAATTTGTCTCTTAATGAGTAATCTCTTCCATAAGTATTTTCAAGCATTCTCCTTTGACTAAGATATTCATTGCCTATTCTTCCTATTGTTAAAATTATTTTTAAGGATGAGTATGAGTAATAGTGGTATGTGTTTTATTTCATGTGTAGTTAGCTTGTTCAAACCACTTGAAGATACAATAATATTTAAGCTACCTACTCCAATAAACTCCATTTTTATCAAACTATTTCCTCAATATATACAATACCAATTGAGTACACACATATAGATATGTCACATCCTTATAAAAATATATTAATAAGTAAAATGTATGAACTTGAACTTTTTTGTATACAATGAGTTTTCTAGATCACTCTCTTAATTAATGATTCCATCAGTCACCCATTCCAATTTAAAATCTTCTATTTTTTTCAAGATCATTTTATTATAGTCTCTCCACCTTACCTTAAACTCATTAATAGATTATCCCTCTAGATAGAGAGCAATCTATGACCTTAGGACTATAACTAAATAGACTACATCAAATGTGACATAATGGAATGTTTTAGTCTTAAGTGCCATTATATAATCATGAAATGTTTCACTAATTATGTAAACTATCAAGATCATGTTTTCTTTGCTCTTTTCAATACGTGGTTACACTATCTTTATAAATTATGCACCAGAAGAGCTTGATACCAATATTGAGGAAATTCCTTATTCACAGGGGTGATCTATAAAATATTTTATACTAAATTAAAATTAGGTGGAGTATCATTTGTATTAATTTTATTATTATTGAAGCTTTGATGGAAATCCCATGGATATTTTATTCAAGTTGTAATCCATAAATATAATTTATTATTCATTATTATAAGAAAGTGGATATGTTATCTCTACAAAATTTTCACTAGAATATTCTAAGATTAATATTGAGGCAACCTTTTCCTTCTTTTAAGGTGCCATATACAAAATATTTTATACTACACTGAAGTCAAGTGACAACAGTCTTATTCTTATTCAATATTTAATGGATGTAGGAAAATGATGTATTACCAGAGTAAATAATAACTTGAGCATAAAAAATATAAGTATCTTACTTAGGAGGAATGGGTTATTTTAGAGGTGGAGAGAAAGGCTGAGGAAGTGACTAAGGTGAATCTGAGTGAATTGTATTAATTAAATTATGGATATGGGGCACATTAGTAATTACTTAATACATTACTATAATTGTGAGGATCTATTTATCAATTAAAATAGAGGAATCAATATCCTAAGAACAAATAGCTTCACTTGATTGATAAAGAAGGAAAGGAGACCTTTTGAATGGAAATTTGACTCTTATTATGTAATTTTATCCATAGGTATTATATGGTACTTTCCTTTTGTTAGGATATTCTCCATCGCATATGTTTCCTATTTTTATAATTGATTATGAAGGATGAGGATGAACATTGGTATTGTGTGGTTTGGTTGCCTATGTAGTTATATGTTTCATACCCATTGAGGATAAAAAGTTATTATAGTTATATTCTCCAATAAAATCCACTACATTATTCTCAAACCATTTAATTTATCTGTAAAATAACAATTGAGTACACACATCCAAGTTTATCACCTCATTATAATACTAATTAAAGTCACATAAAGGCATGAAATTTAACTTGATTATATACAATGGATTTTTCTAGATCATTACCATCATAAACTATTCCTTCAATGATCCATTAAATATTGAAATCCAATAATTTTTCTAAGATCATTATTGTATATTCTTTTTATCTCACCTCAAAGTCATTATAAAATCAGCACTTTGGATTTAGACCAAGTAAGGACCTTAAGACTGTAACTAAAAAGAATAGGTAGGATGTCATGTTTAAGAATATTTATATTATCAATTGACATCAAATACTGTTGTAAAGTGTCACTAATGATGTGACCCCAATATATGAATTAATTTCACTCACATATGATGTTCATTAACATACACATCCACTCATGAGATTATCATATATGTTTATTTACACATTACTATATTTAGTAGAGTAATCATGTCAATATATATTATCATTAAATTCTAATATGTGAAGGAATATTTAAATCTTTCAAATATTTTTATCTTCTTATTAAAACATGTAAAATTAATCATGTCCATACATTTTCTTGTGTTCTAATGTCAATATTATTGATCCATATATTTACTCATCAGCATGGCTCCTTCTTGATGGGGAATTCCAAGAGTGATATTTAGATAATGACCATCCAATTTTTACATAAACACATATTCCATAGTTCATAATTCTCTAAAAACATTTTTATGTTACTTTACACATGTAAAATCTATGTCAATTCACTAAAGTAAGGATGGGAAATCAATGGCTTATGGGAGCCCACTATAAAAAAAGTTTTACCCAATGGATATATTTTTTTATTTCATCATGTTCCATAAATCCTCCATATCAATATGGATTGTCTTTAATTCCTTAAACTCTATAATTTCAATTCAAAAAATTAGAGATGGGATCATATCCCATATACATAATGTCATTTTTGAAGGCTTTGTGGCACAATAGTTATCTTTTATCAAGATCTAATATATGTAATCTAGAGGAATGAATTATTTGGGTGAGTGAAAATCAAATGTCACAATGGTTATAAAACTATGAAATTTACCTTTTAAAAATTCATTAGGAAATTTTAGGGTATGAATAGAATATTGATGTGCCCATAGTACCTCAAAACCTTGAAATGCATAAGTTCCAAACTTCAGTCAAAACTCAAAGGGAAGAAAATAAAACACTTTTAAATTTATTTAGATGAAGTGGAAATAAAATGAAGGATGAAATGAATGAAATATGGAGTAAACAACTAAGAAAGTATTTTACATAGAATTTGGAGGGTTCAATATTATTTAAAATGTGAAAGGATACAGAAAGAGCTCATGGCTACAAATCAAATGAAATAGGAAAAATTAAGATGGATTACATATATTAAAATGGCATAAAAGAGGAAAAATACATGAAATAATGACACTCAAATCATTGATATACATGGCTGAGAAGTTATTCAAAATTCTATCATAAAATAGAAACCCTTTAGTAGTTTATGTAGGAAATAAACCACTATTTTGGATTTAATTCCTTTAACCAAAATAAAAAATAATTCATTATCTTTATTCACATCTTGTTTTCTTGGAAATTCCATAGAAAATGTATCAGTGAGATAAAATCTTATTAAATGTGTCATAAATAACCTTCCTCATGGATTCAATGTCTCTCATGCATCACACACACTTCTCACACTTGGTAAAACTCATGGAAAATGTGATGTATTAATTAAATTTCATTCAATTCCACTTATTTCATTCATATCTTGAATTTGGAAGTCCCCAAGTATTATGCTCACTTTTTGAATCCCTTGTACTTTGAAAACCTCAAAATCCTCATTGAGACCACATATAGGATGAACTATGTGAAATTCATGGATTATGATACTTAAATAACTTTGGGATATTATTCTTCATGTATGAAAATGGAGTGAAAATTATGAAATTATTTTTTTGTCAAAAACACAAAGTTTGGCACCATGTCTTTATACTAAAAATAAATACTTGAGACAAGGTCTACTCATTAGAATGAAAAATGGGAAATTTTGGAAAAGTTAATTTTTTGGGTGTGATAGGGTCTAAATGGAGTAGGGAGAGCTAAATGATATTCCATAATAGTATATTGTAAAGAGATACATGTGATGTGTTTTTTAAAACTATGTAAAGGTGTCATCATGTAAGGATCAATAGGAGTAGGCAACTTATTGAGGGTGAAAATATGAATATGTGAGCAGTGTAAGTATAAAATATTAGGAAAGAGAAAAAATGATATGCTTCAATGATATTATTTAAATATGGATAAGTGAGATTACCCATTGTACTAATATTCCCCATTATGAACAAGATAAAATAATTAATGTATCAAGTGTGATAACAAAAATGTGACAATATTATGTAGAATATGAGATATGTGAGATCATCATAATATAATGAATATAGTGCCTAAATACACATGGGTGAAATATTATTTGTCTACATAATATATATTCCATGATGCATTTTTCTAATGCTCATATTGAATATAAATGGCATAGGTTTATAATAATAACATCCCCTATGAAGGACAATGAGTTTTCTATGGCATGAGGGTATATACACATTTTAATAATGTAATATCCTCAATAGCATAATATATAATCATTGATAATCATGATGAATGTGTGGGTATAATTCCAATAATGGAAATGTGTGTGTGTGTGTGTGTGTGTGTGTGTGTGTGTGTGTGTGTAATTATTATTATTATTATTAGATAGTAATGTGAGTACAATCCCCATAATAAATATATGTGGATAGAATCAAATATGAGTGTGGGTAATATTGGATAATAGATTTGTCCTTATCTAAAAATGTTTTATTTTGACTCTATACCCTTCTTCTTTCAAGAAAAAATAAGCTAAACAACAAGTGGGTGAACTATCAAGACTAGTTGCCCTTTGAATTAAGGTACAGATCCCTTTAAGATTTTCAATGATTTCAAATATTTAGATACACTTTTAACCAGAAAGTGTTTAAAGGAAAACTAACATCCATACATCATGATGCTATGAATCCAAGATTTTATAATAGGAATGGGTAATAGAATACATAGATTCTAATCTCAATAACAATCAAATAGATAAACACACACACACACACAGATATATATATATATATATATATATATGAACCAATAAATGATAAAAAATGTACAATGAATTGTCTAATTGAAGAGTAATTACTATATGAAAGAAGATTTCACATAGAAAATCAAATTTCAAATACTCAAATGCACAGATCTAAGTATGAAGTAATTGATTGTCCTATTCAATCATAGATGAAAAATGTTTTAGACAAACATGATATATATTTTAAACAATAGTGGTCCCAATCTAAAAAGTCCTATCTCCTTGCTCTTTTCTATTCTCTCCTTTTTTCCACCAAAAAAATATATATACATATAGTTGCCCTAATTAATCTTTCAAAGTAAACTAGAGTTAAAGTAACTCTGATCCATCTAGGATTTATTTTTCTTTTTATTTTTACAAATTCATTTAAAGATCAATTATTGAATAGAAAATTAATTGAATAAAATAAACTATGTAAGTAAAATCATTATTGAAGTGATATATTAGGATCTCCAAATTTGTTATGTTCAGTTGGCTAGGTACGTTGAGCTTTCCACTCCTGAAATGTTGTAACAAACTCTTATATTTTTGAGAGATTAGGAATACTAATGTGTTTTATTCTTCCATCCTAATTTTCCCATATTTTCTATGTGCTTTAGGAGTGTGTCGATGTAGTGACAAAGAAGTGACTCTACCTTTGAAATCTGAGAGAAATTTTTAGTTGATAATTTGTCACTTTCTTTAATGATGTTGATCTTTTCCCTAAAGGATTGAATCATAGTATTGATGTCTTTTTCTAGTTTTCTATCATCCTTTATGTATTTCACATCAATACATTGTAGATCATGCTATAATTACTAAATGAATTCAATTATTTATTTGATCATTTTTGTGATTTCAATTCACCCTTGTTGGGATACTGAATTCCTCTATTCAATGTTTTTCCTACTTACATATAATATATCTTCATCCAGTCCTATCAAATTATTTTCTAACAAAAACTTTGTTATTCCATACTTTTATACCTCATCAATTTGGTTCATCACACTCATCCATTTTACTTCATATTTTATCCATAAAGCATTTTGTGTTTTCAAATCTTCAACAATAATTGTGGTTAGATCATATACATTCTTTAATTTATGAATGTATTCCATACCTTTCTAGATGATTCCATCCAACCAATTATCAAATATCTTGGTAACCATTTTGCTTCTATGTATCTTATCCAACATGTTTTTATTGACATGTGATTTTGGATCAAAAGATACGGGCATTTGGGTAATTGGTTGTGGATATGGATTATTAATGGCATCGATGTATTCAGCCATTAACCACACAATCTATTTTAACTCCCTTTTATCTTTTTCATCCTTCCAGGTTCTACTAACTATACTTTTGGTGGATGATTTAAGGTGATACACATTTTCAACACATGATGTAGTCCCAAGATCTATCTTTTCAATTGTAAAATCCTGAACTAAAGGATCTTGAACTTCTTCATTGGTTCTTGGCTAGGCTATTTCTACATTCTAGTTATCTATGTTAGGGGCAATGTCTACCCTGGATGTTGTTTTTAATTTCTTAGATTTAGGAGTTTTTACTAAACACTTACTCACCATATCATCCAAGGGAAAATAAAAAGGTACTATTTTCATTTTGTTACTGATTGAGTTGTCTAGCCACTTAGGTGCAGAGGCTGAGACTTATTTATCAAGATTTGGTTGATCAGAAAGCACATTTGAAATAATCATCAAGTTGGTAGAATTAGAAGCAATATTTGTATGTTGATCTACACTAACCTCCTCCACCATTGGTGAATCAGATTCTTTATCACCTATTGCTTCTCTTGAATCCTCTTTAAAATTTAAATCCATAATTAATTTTTTAGAAACCTGATTCTTTCTCTTACTTTGAGTCCTTGATCTGGTATTACAAGGAGGAAAAGTAGTTATAAGGGCTTTCTCAGATCCTTTGATGACAATATCCCTTCTATTTTTTGACTTGGAAGTACCTACATCACAAATAACAATAAGTTGGTTAGAGTAGCTTATTGGGGATGGTGATTCAATTATTGATGTACATTGTTGTTAAGCTTTGTTTTGATTTCCCCTCATTTTTTCTCTCTCAACCATTTCTCAGTTATTCTTATCACTGGGAGGGTCTTAACCTCAATTCTATCTTCTTCACTTTTACCCCAGTCAATTTTTGGAATAGGTGATTGCTTTATCTATTCAAATTATGGATAATTTACCTATTCTTCATTATCAAAAATTCTAGAAATGTCCATATTTAAATTAAGGGTAATTATTTTACCTAGGGAGAACATAGACCATAGTCTTCTCTGACCTTGAGTTCATCTGAACAATCCTCCCAATAATCCTCTAATTAAGGAATATGTGACAACCTTATTCCAAGATCCAAGTTATCGCTGGCAAAACATTTGCTATCAAATTGGGATCTGGCCATGAAGTACTAAAAATTGTTTTTTTTAATATCCAATTCTAAATTCAAAGCATTAGATGTTGACTAGCATGAATAACATCCAAGTTTAATAGGAAAAGATATACCATATTTATTTTTTATTGGGAATTTTTTTATCTATATGTGTTAAATGTTTGTAGACTTCTATTAACACAAATCAATCAAAAACATACCTAGGTAACCTCAAAATTTTGCCATCAAAACCCTCAACTCTGATATAGGTGAACTTGGAAAATTGAATAAAAAACTACCATAAATGTTGATCATTTACATAGCTTCATCAGATAACCTCTTATTAATGTTGTTTATTAATTCAAAAGTCATTCTCCTAGTAAAAACATCATTAACCCTCCTGTAATCCTCATAGTAATTATGCATTTGCAATTGTGAGTAATAGTCATAAATTTTGTTGTCTTTAGCCAAGTGTGTATGAGGTAATCCTACCCATTGTCTTGTAGAAGCTAGGAGATAGAAGAGGTGTGAAGACATATAAAAGTCTTTATTTACCAAAAAATTACATAAACCTAGATGCAAACATTCAACTACAATTTCTGCCCAATCCAAATATTGTTCTCTGTAGAGGATCACCTATATGAAAAAGAACATCTAGTCTTCCTAATAATATGCTTGAGCATTGCCCTTTAGCCTATGTAGTAACACTATAATATCTTGTACTTCTAGAATCATGTGATTTCTTATTAATAGTCTGGGCAGTCTTGAACCCCCTTTTTGGAATTTCAAAAGCTAATTTATTGCAATCATGCTCTTATTAATTACTTTCTTTAGTGAAAAATAACCATAAAAAGAAGTAATACTGAGGTCAAAATATGGTTCCTTGGGAGTAATTATCATCACAAAAATTAGGGTTTGTCTATTGATATAAAGTAAAACATTACCATCGGTAGTTCTGATGCACCTATTTTGAGGTTCATATCTATTCATGCATTCTAGAACTAATTCAAGGCATTATACAACCATGGGCAAGGTCACAGCTTTAACCAAACCACTTTCTACTATCTTCTACATCATAGGATTTGACATAAGATTTTTAGCTCTTTATTTAAAATCTTCCAAGTCATAATAGACCAAAGAGGTATCCCCAATTTTAGGATGAAAACATATGAGACCAGGACCATGATCATAATCAAGACATGTAGATTTCATGGATATAGGTTGGAAGATATAATGAAAATAAAATGTTTTAAACCTATTAAATAATTCCATAAACTCTAAAGGATTATTCTTTTCGACCAAGTAATGGAAATGGCTTATAGTAAGAGTAAAACTCACCTTAAATGTATCTAAAATCACTACTAATTTGATCAATCAAATATCTTATACCACCTATGTTGTTCTCCTTTGTATCATCTAGTTTGATTGTTTTCTAAATTTGATGTGTTCTCTCTTGATACAAATATTAACTAGATTAAATAATTAAACTAAAATAATATGTGCTAAACATGCTTGATAAGACACACACTTTGACATATGCATTAATGGTAAGCATTTTTTATGTGCAATTTTGATGATTAATTATTATCTATAACCTCATGAAAATTCAAAATTTTCCTCTTTATAATGAGTTTTGGATATATTCTCCTCTAAATCTCCCACTAATTTTAACTTAGAGAAAGACTTGGGGTGAGATGATAATATAGTCATTGAACCATTGAACCTTTGAAATTTTGGAAATGTGGTTCAAATTTGAGGTTCAAATATAAGAGATGAACTGCATAGATTAACCAATATTTTCATGACCTTTCTAGAAACTTTGGACTTTAAAACAGTGAACCGTTGAACTCTTGAACTCTGCTATGAGGTTCAAGTGGTAGGTTCAATGATATATTAATATATACAAGGGAAATGAGTAAACACGACTCTTTACAAAACATCAAGTATTGAATTATTTGAACCTTTGAACTCTTGAACCAATGAAAATGGGTTCAAGTTCAACTAGAAGGTTCAAATTCATATTTGAAATACACAAAAGGACAAATAGTTCACTTTGAGAAACATTAAACCATTGAACCTATTGAACCATTGAACTCTTGAACTCTAATAATGGTTCAAGTTAAAAGGTTCAATTCTTTATAAATTTCACACACAAAATATGATAAGTAGGTGAACTTCTTTAATGGTAAATTCATGAAAAATTGAATAAGGGTGACTCAAAAGGTAACAGCTACAATGCCCTAAATGTAAATGTATTTAAAGGTCTCATAATATATGGGTATGATTCTCCCAATGGAAATATAAGGAATGATGAATGACTCAAGTGTATAAATTATGTAATTTCATGATGTTTATTTCATTCATAAATGATTTTCCTTATAAATTAACTAAGTGATAGGATAATTTACCAAGTCTCTTTGTAACAAAAAATAGACTTCACTAATTTGTTTTGAATTTACATTTATTTTATTTGTATTCATTTGTGTTTGTGTGGATTTCATTTTAGTACCAATCATTGATATAGAATTATATTATTTTGATATTATTATTATAATATTTTTGTAAGAATTTTTTAAAAACTAATTGTTTAATAACATATATACAAACATAATATAAAAATTCCAATTGATATAAGTATTTTTATCTATATATATTTTGATTGATCATCCCTTTAAGTGCTACATGCAAAGAATGAATCTCAATTTCAAGAGGGAGGAGTTCTTTTGTACCAAAAACTAGATAATAGGGATTTTTCCCTATAGTTGTCTTTATAATCATATGATAGGCCCTTAAAGACTAAATAATCTAGCTATACCAAAAATGTGCCATGTTTGGAAATAGTTTTACCTAAGATGTTCAAAAATGTCATATTTATATCCTCAGATTGATTTAATTCCATTTGGTTAAATTGGTTCATTACTAGTTATAAAATCTAATTAATGATAGCCTTAGATCACACAACCAGCAAATTTAAACAATACAATGACTAGATCACAATATTTTTAGAAATGAACACAATGCAAATACATTATAAAAAAAAAAAAAAAAATGCTCTATATTTTATCACACTACATAGAATTATAATGTTTAAGATCAAGTCATACTGGTTTACAACCAAAAATTGAGCATAGAAAATAATACACAAGGTTATACAATATCCTTAAAAATTAAACTCTTATATTCCACTTATCCCTCATAATATGTCACAAGGTTTCAAACTAATATAATAACACTAAAAAATCTAACCTTTACTCATATACACATAACTTCACACACTTACAAAAAAGTCCTTGAAACTAAATTGTAAAAAAGTTCATAAGTTTCCCCAAGAATAATACATTGAACATTATATTTTAGGATTCATGCACTTATATTATTTATGGAAGTATCATAACTTGAAACTACATATATTATGTAAAAAAACACAAAAAAATCACATAATCAAGTACTTGGACATAAATCAAAATTACTTATTTTCTAAACTAAGTCTATTTATTTGATGTAGGATTACTTATGAGCCCATATGCTCTTACATTATACATTATATGTAATAAAAGAAACATGACCTCCTACACCATTCACCTTGGGTAATAAAAGAAAAATTATTTATTTATCATTTACCTTCTAATATCTCCTCAAGAGGTACTCCATACTTATTAAGTTTTGGTGCACTCATCCAAGTCACATATTTAACTTCTTATCCTTTCTAATCCACCAAATATTTTGTAAACTCTTGTATTAAGATCTTCTTTCCAAATTTTATGCCAATAACCTTTCTAAATTGCTTACTCTCTTTCTCAGACACCTATTATCTCCAATAAAGTTATTCAACATATGTTCTCACATTTTCCTCACTGCTCTATACAAATTTTCCACATTGAAAATAATAAAAATGTATATCCATTCAAGTAATTCAATCTCATATGAATTATATATAAAATTTTACAACACTCTACATGGTTTAATAACATTTAAATTAAATTTATAATATTTTCTCTTAATAAATTCCTCCTTTATCATGTGTGTTAAGACTAAGTTTCTCACTTGATACTATAAACTTATTTTCAAAAGTACATGTTTCTTTTATTTCATTGTTCTTTCCAACTTTTTTCACTGTTTTTAACGTAATTCATGCATTTATTCAAAAACATATTCTATTTAATATTTGTTTTGTCATTTCTAATGTCCTATAATTATTTAAATGTGACTACCCTTTAACTTATCCATTATATAATATGAAACAATGTCCTTTATATTCTCTTATTAGCTATTTTTTTACATGAAACTCAAATTGTGTCCTAACTAAATCCCATGTTCCTAATTTCACTCTAATCAAAAATTGAAATAGGTTACCAAGACTTTGGTCAAATACCTTTATGAATCCATCTATTTGAGGATGACATGTTTTATTCTATTTTATCTTAGTATTTACAATCTTCTATAATATCCTTCAGAAGTGTCCAACAAGTTTTCTATCTCTATTATATCATATGCTACATGTAAATACATATAGTCTCAAGATTTGCCAGAAAAGAGTTATCTATGTGAATAACATCATTAGTTTTATTACATGAAAAAAGATCCATATTTGAAAATATATCTAAAATCTTGATAATATAATCATTAAATCTATATATTATATGCAATCCAAAAATAAAATCCATGTGGGTTTCCTCCTGTGGTCTTTATGGAACATGTAATTATTGATACAATCCTATATTCTTACTTCTTCCTTTTTACAACTAGATTTTTTTGCACTCTTGTATATACTTATGCACATTTTGACCCATATTTAACCAATATTATTTTTCATTCAACTACACATGTTTATCATTGACAGAATTACCTACTAGTTCACCACTATGTTTTTTATCAATCAAATTATTATGCATCAAACCTCTAGGTATACATAATTGCACTTCTCAATAGAAATATATCTTTTGAAAAATAATCTAACCATGGTGTTTATCCACACACATTAGTTATATGAATTCATTCTATGCATATCTTAAATATTCATATTTTGCATATAATTATTTCATCTAATTGGATCCTAGGACTTACACTTGCATCTCCTTCAATAAGAGACATCTCCTAATTAGCACATATAAAATTATATTTGACTTACCACTCCTATGATTCAACACAAATTATTAAATATAGAGAAAAATAAACCCACTTTATGCCTTTTTATTATCTTACCTTGATTTTTATGAAGTTTAGAGCATGATGGTTTGTGTAAAACAAAAAGTCTTTAGATAATAAGTAATGCCACCACTTCTTGAGAACTTACACTATGGAATAGAAATATTTATCTTAGACTAAATATTTTTTTTCCATTATTAATTTTTTCATTAAATTAAGTAATGGGATCACCTTATTGAATTATAATAACTCAAATTTTTTCACCCATAACATCGAAATCAACATAAAATACCTTATTTAAATAAAGAAATGCAAACATTAGTTGTTTATTAATTTTTTTTAAAATGTTGAAAGTTGTGTTTAGCTTTTTCACTCCATAAAAACTCATTTATATCACCTCACATTAATTTTTTGATGGAAACACACATCCAACTAAGTTTTCCAATAAAATTATTATAAAAATTGAAGGGCTATGAAACATTCACTCATTAAACATGCTTCTTCGTGATTTCCATTAAGGATAGTTCACACCTTATTTAGAACCTTATTTAGTTATTCTCATGAAATTACAAATCCAAGTTATATCAATCCTCCTTCATAAATCTACATTTATTAATATTAATTAGAAAATTTTCATCATACTGCTATTGAAACACTTGTCTTAGATATATCATTTTTCTTCCTTTGTCCTACTATAAATAGTAATGTCATTCAAATGCATATAGACAAACTTATCATGAAATGGTTTCACCAGTTCATTCATGATTATCATGAATGTGCATAGTTTTTTAATTAACCCAAATGGCATGACAAACAAGTCATATAATCCACCCTATGTTTTGAGTGCAATATTCCACTCATTACCTTCCCTTATGTGGATTTGGTGATATCTACTCTTCAATTAAATTTTCATATAGAATTATGAGCTATTTAAAAAACCAATCAAATAATTTGTGTGGTAAAGGAAATATATAATTACTATTAATCTTATTTATGGTTCTAGATTTCATACGCATCCTCTATTCTCCATGTTTCTTTAGTGCTAACATTATTAGAATGATGTAGGGATTAAACTCCATATTATGAACACTTTTCATAATAAATCTTATCCTTGAATTTATACCTATATATTCTCATTAGGTGTCGATCTCTATGTTGCTTTGGTTTTTAAACTCGATCCTAGAATTAGATCCATGCATAATTATACTCTACATGGGTTTCAACCTACTTGGTATATTGTTGGAAATAATATCTATAAACTCACTCAACATATCCCTTTTTCATATGCTCATATATTTTGTGATCCTAGGGATGAAAGCATAACATACACCCTCTTTCAATTCTTTTATGAATTAATTTCTCAAAACCATCAAAACTCTTGGATTTTATCCATTTATTCACATTATCCTTCAAAGGATTTAAAGTGAAATTCCTCCCATAATTAACTAATGTTAGGTGTTAACATGGCCATAATACTCCTATTTCTTATCAAATTTCCAATTCCTTACAAATAACACATGGTATACATCTATGGCATTATGTCACACATGATTTCATATTTGTATGCACCAATCTATAAACTTAGTAGTGATTATTCATTCAAAAAAATCTAATATCCCTTTATTAAAAAAGATACCTTATATGTATTTGGGTGTGAAAAACTCTTAAAACCATGGTTCTCACTATATTTTTTGAAACAATATTATCCATGCTAAAACTATAAAAATTCATCTCATATCACTAACCTACAAACTTATAAATGGTTCTGCAAATATTCTTCCTCTATGTAAGACCACTCTCCTTTTTTATAGTTTTAATAACACCCTCTTCATCATAATAAATTATATACATTATATATCTTATTTATTATGTATAGACATAATTTTCTCTTAATCTACATGTGTTATATGCATATTTTCATCATTTCTCTTACTAACATTATTATTCACTTATGGCTGCTCAAATGCTTTATGACTCATTTATTCACATATTAAGCATGCACCTATGAATCATCTTCCTCTATGTCATCTTGAGGATCATATACATTATTAAGATATCCTTTATATTTTAGATTATTATAATTTATTTCAGAATTAATACCTTCTCATTTTAGTGTATAATAACTTTTTTCATTATTTCATCATCCTCATGACTTACCTCTCCCCTGCATTGCACCTTATTTTCTATGAGAATCATTCTAAACTTATCATGAATAGAAATGCATAATTTTATAAAATAATTGATAATATAGTAAGTGAATAACATTTAAAGTAAGTAAATAAGTGAATACAAAAAATATGTCACCCCAAAATAAATACACTAAGAGAACACGAGAAATAAGTTGTTAAGTGGGGAAGTCAAATTAATAGAATAAAACCCTGTGTGTATTAAGAAGGACCACAATAATAATATTCTACAAATATAATCAGAGTAGAATAAAATAAAATTAGAAATAAAGATGGGTATGAATCCATAAATAAGTATCTTAAGATGAACCTGTGTAGAATTAGAGAGGAGAGAGCTCATTAAATATAGTTGGAAGGAAAAGAAGAGACACTTACATATCCTTATTAGTGTGTTCCTAGTGTCACTAATCTCCATGAGGTGATGGGGAAGTGTGTGACAAGTTTTTGAGGAGTAAAATGTGACATTTAACTCTAAGATTCCCTTCAAAATGGATAAAATGTGAAATTTCATAAATTTGGAATATGTCAATTATAAATTCACATAATAAGAAATACTACACACACATATGTTTACTTAAAATAAATTTAAAACAACTATATTTTAATCTATAACACTCCTCATCAATCTTTATTCTATGTTTAAAAAGAGGATAAAATATATGAAAATTAAGCAAGTTGACATTACATAACATTACCCCTTGATAGAAACTTCCTTTGAGAGGAATTATAAAGATTTTAATGGTTGTAATAAAGAAAGAGGAAAATAATAGGTGTCATAAATAATGTTGCAAAAGTGAAGATGTGATCATTGAAAACCTAAAAGAATCATCTTTAGACAAGAAGTTAATCCACATATTAACAATTACCGATAAGAAAGATTATGGAAATAAATGATCCATAGCACCTATAAAACAAAAGATTACACCAATTTTCAATTAAGAAAAATTCCATAAAATATGATTTACATACAATGAATGTAATAAATATAGATCTAATACAAAGTAAATTGACAAAATATATCTTTTATAATAAATTTTTAATCCTACATGAAATTATTTAAAAAAATAGATTATCTCCAAGAAAGGTATATTTTATTGACAACTTACAATAAAATGTATGTTTAAAATCAAGGAAAATAAGAGATTGGAAAACCTAAAATTGATAAAAAATGAGATAGATAATACTTTTTGCCTTTCAAAAAATATATCGTATATAAGTGAATTGCGAAATAATCAAAATAAGACACATAATTATTCACCAAAACTTTAGGAATCTAGAGTTTTTTAAGTTTGTAATGAGTGGGTTTATTTGTTTTGTAACAATTAAAAATGTCATTTTTTGTTTTACCAAAAGATTTACACATATGCAATTTCCAACACTTATTAATATCATTCCCATGTTTACCATAATGCTATCAAATTTTATCATTTTTAACAATCATATGATCATAATTAGCTTTATATCCAAAAGAACTCTTATGAGATTTAAAATCACTATCATTCAATATCATTTAGTGAGGGGGACATCTCACATTCACATTAATAGAATAAAACCAAGAATTTCAAAATTTGTATTAGTGAAGAAAAAGGGGGATCAACAAATTTAATTTTCATGCTTATCAAGATCACTACCAAAATAACCCATTGATTTCATAATTTTCAAACAAGTGTTAGAAACATTATTTGTAAAGGAAGACTTTTTTTGGAGAAGAAATATCACATTTTAATGAAATACTAGAAGCATTACTATGTTTAAAATAATTATTTTTTCACATTAAAAGTGTCAACTAAATTATTCATATTCTCTAATTTTATATTGAAAGATGTTTTCAAAACATTAAGAGTCATTTTTGGCATGAAATTTGACACTTAAAAGCATGTATTTCATTATATTGGAAAGTATTTTTTGCATAATATTTTAAACACTAAGGAAAAGGCTAATGCAAAATCCATATGAGTTTAATAATCAAATGATATAAGTGTCATATATTCTTTATAACAAGGTTTACAATTAAAACACAAAATATTTTATATTCTATAATTACATACATAAAAAATATTATAAGACTCTATAAAACACTTTTAATTAGAATAACTTTACCATCTTGAGAGAGAAGATCCCCCTTTCACCCAACAAGTTTATTTTGAAATCTTTCAATAAGAAAATTCCATTGTTAAACTGGTAATTTACCAATAAATAGAGGCATTCCCAAATACTTAATAGGAAGACATATAATTTGACATCCTAGAATGCATTTTATTTTTGACTGTCTCAAAAAAGGAGTATTAAGAAAGAAATGGAAAATCTTATCAAAATTAATCACCTATTTGGAAACTAAATCATAAGTCACTAAAACTTTATTCAACTATGTTGCTTCCTTTATGGAGGTAATATCAAGGATAATATCATCATATACAAATTATTGATGAAGAGTAGCATACACTTCATTATAAGCCTTTAACCCATTAATATTATCATTACCAATATATATATATATATATATATATATATATATATTTATTTATTTATACTTAAGTAATCAGACATAATAACAAACAAAGAAGAGATAATGGATCTCCTTGTCTAATTCCTCTCTTGATTCCAAAGAAACCCACGTGTGCACCATTTATGAGAATAGATAACATAGAGGTTGAGATATAGGTTTGAATCAAACAATGAACATAAGAATGAAAACTAAATTTATAAATCACTTTATCCAATAATTTCAATCCACCCTATCACAAACCTTACTCATATCCAACTTAAAAACCATACCTAGAATCTTACTCTAATGCATATAATGAATAGTTTTTAGCTTTCCAATAGCTTTTGAAATAAATATGATTGAAGTTTAACTTTTATGTAAACTAAAAAAATTACTTAGTCAATCATAAAAAATACAAGTTGAATAAAAAATAGCATAAAAATATAAATCCTTACATGAATATTTGAATAAAATTATAAAGATACTTAAAGTAGATATATCAAACCATAATGTCATTTATTAGATCAAAATTCCAAAAAAGCAAGGCATATGCAACCAATAAATGAATGTGCCACTTGGAAAAATTGGAAATCAAAAGTTTGAATATGGAAAGATTCATGGGAAAATAAGGAAGAAGATAATCCAAAGGAAAACTTCCAGGCATCAAATATCTAAAAATAAACTCTTAGAAAATTAATGTCATGTAATGGCTAGGAGTGATAAGTGTAAAACATTAGTTTAGGTAAAAACAAGCATAAAAATATAGTATAGTTACATGCATGTAATGAGAAAAATGTGGAACACTAAAAACACCTTATGTCACTTATAAAATATTAAATAATATGAGGATAAGGTATTATAAATTCCACTTAGGAATTAAAATTGTTTGTTATGTGTTACAACATATTATAAAAGGAATAAAAAGTAAAGCATAAGTTATAGTAGATTGTGCCACCTATTAAGGTGCCTAGAAAAAGGAATAAATAGGATAAAGTGCCAAAATAATCATGTCACAAATATTAAACAAAATTAAAATGTAAATAAAGATCAAACCACCAAAGGAATACACCATGTTTGAGTGAATAAGAATAAACAACTACACATGAAATACACCAAACTAAATATGGGTTGATTTGAATGAAAACTCCCAATATGATATGGAAAAATGCACTCATAATAGATAGAAAAAGACAAAAAATTATATAAAATAAGAGAGATGTAAAAATTCGAATGAAAACATATTAAAAAACCACACAATATCACAAATGACAAAATAGAAACAATTACCAATTGATATTTTTATAAGGAATTTCAGTGAGATATAATGCCACAAGTAAATAATATTCCCATGCAGTGTGCACTTGTCAAATTATAATGTCATAAAAAATTGTATAAATTAAATTAGATTTATATCCAAGGAAAATTAAGAACAAATGTAGATCCAAAATGATAAGGAAATATTTTTACCAAAAATAATTGCTAGATATATCAAATTGTAAAATTACAACTCCTATATGCATTACAAGGACATCAAATTGAGACATAAAATTATAATACTAAGATTTTATATGATCACTTAGCAATGAAATGTGATTATAAATGACAATAATTAATAATGTGTCAATTTTAAAATATCATTATCAGGAAATGAGAAAGTGATTTAAAACATAAATAATGCACATAAGATGAAATAAGGCATAATGATACATAAAAATATTATTAGAAAATAATAAAAACTAATGAAAAATATCCAAAACGTTAATATCTCACAAATAGATGCTTCAAAATAAATAAATAAAGGGAAAAATTTTAGGGAAAAACTCTTAGAAAATCAAAATAATGCTTCGTTTCTACCTTCAAACTTGCAAATATTTCAGATATCGATGTTAAAACATAGCTTGATCTGATACCATGTTATAATAATTTATGTTATTTTAAAATAATAATTTTATAAGTAAGAAAATAAGTCCACACAATTAATTTGTGACCTCAAATTAAACCACTAAGAGAATGCAAGACATAAGTTCTTAAGTGGGGAAACTAAAAAAATGGAAGGAAACCCCACTTGTATTAAGAAGGGTTTTAAAAATCATTTTATCCAAGTGAATTATTGTTATAAGAATATAAAATGATAAATAAATATAGGCCTCCATCCATAAACATCTCAAGATAAACTTGTGTAGAATGAGAGAGGAGAGATCATCAAATAGAGCTATAAGGAACAAAGAGTTACACAACCTTCTTAGTGTGTTCCTAGTGCCACTAATTGTGTGAAAAGTGTAGGAGGACTTATATATGGCATGTAACTCCAAGATTCCCTTAAAAGGGGACAAAATATTTGTGACACCTCATAAATATAGAATATGTGAATTATAAATTTTCATAATAAGAAATCCTACACACACTTATGTTAAGTTAGGATAAATTGAACCCAAATAAAGATTAATCTTAAACACAACCCATTCATGTATGCTGAGATATTATCTATGACATCTTAAATTTGACCCATTTTGATGGTGAGTCTATATAACTCTTTAGTGTAATCATGTACACTCATATATTATCACAAGCTTTATGACTTATTTAACAAACTTAAATATTAGTCTGAAGGTAGAAACTTAGCCTTAAACTTCACAAACTATATATCCCAAGCATTGATATTGTATTTATCTCTATGGACTCTTTCCATATACATATTACTCCACCATAAAGATGTGTGTGACTCTTTAACTTTATGCATAACAATTTGGATATTTGATAATCTCATGGTTGAAATATTATTATAAATCAGTGACCTAATGAATAAGTTATATAGGACATAAACTCCTTAAATAGTTAGGAGGGTCCAAGTTTGGCTCACTACTTATCCTTGTGAGTATGTGAAAGAATCTATGTTTTATTCATTGATCAGATCCTATTTTTCCTAAAATCAAGAATTAAATTTAATAACCACTTATATTAAGTCATTATCAATCTCATAATCCATCACAACTCTTCTACATTTCACTATCTCCATACCCTCTAAATAGGTTGGATTCTTCTCATCAATGTAGCCAAGTTTTTAAGTCTTGGATCTCTAGATGATATTAATGTTCATGCAATGAAAAATCATTTATGTATCATATATCTTATTCTAAATAAATAAAAACTACCATACCTTCATACAAACACTTTCCTTATTACAAAATGCAGTCATTATTTTATACCCACACTCACAAATGTGTAAAATAGAATTTCGTGTTCTCACATGCTTACTCTATAAGGATAACCTTTACATAATACAAATTTATGTATCAATGGTCATATAATATAATTAACAATGTCATTATACCATGCATCACACCTATTTGAGTAAGACACTGACTAACTCATATTCTTCACAATTAGAAACATAATGAAACTAAGTACAACATTAAAAATAATTTCATTTATTTGATTTAAAAGTATGTAAACACAACTTATACACACACCAAAAAAATATGGATAACAAAAAAATATCAAATTATATGTATTACATTAAAGTCATGAATCACATATATCTCATCTTAATAACTTGTGGTATTTTCAAGTTTAATTATCTATATACAAACTACTCTATTATGACTCATCTCTCTATAATTTAAGGGTGTGTTCATATAGGAACAAGACATATCTACTCACATAAATTCACCACCACTAACTCAATAATCCATTAAAATAATTAAATACAAGATATCATCTTAAGGACTCATATTGCATCATGTCCATAAGACATAATTATACACTAAAAAAATTAAATGAAAAATTCAATCCTAATGCATCATAGCATATAATTCTCATAGCATTTCATAAAGAGACAATAAATGAACTCACAACCATTTATGAGTTAAGGCATTAGATAATGTTTAGGTAATTTTGATCTACAAATATATTGTGAGGAGATTAAAACTTTGAGATCAAGTTGTTATGGTTTGTGACCAAAAACTTAGTGTGCAGAAAACCATACATGAGTTTTTTCAAGATCATTCACAATCACATTTATGTGTACTACTACTTCCTTATAATATTTTTAAATGTTTCACATTTATATATAAATATTTAAAAATCAAAACTTTACTCATCTTTTAAAAACATCTCAAACTTAAATATAGACATTCAAATTGGCTCTCAAAATGTTCACATGTTTTCATAATCTTAAGTCCTTTACCACTATAAATTATATCAACATGCACCAAACTAGATATTCAAAAGAAAATCAATACATGCACATATAGGTTGCATAAATAACAAAAATTATTTTTGTGTAATTAAAGATTTATGGTCAAGTTCAAACTACTTATTTTCTAAACTTGGTATTTTTTAATTTATGTTGGATTACTTATGAATCTAGATGCTCTTGCATCATAAATATGGACTATAAAGCATGTGTCTAATATTATACTTATCATAAAAATTATTTAATATGTTATTATTTTAAAAACTTAACCATTTTCAATAGTAATAGGAAAAATTGAGAGATGATGTGTTATTAAAATTATATATATATATATATATATATATATATATATGTATGTATGTATGTATGTATGTATGTATGTATGTATGTATGTATGTATGCATGCATGTATTCACCCATGGTATACTCTGAAGGAATATCTTCAATCCATTTATTTAATTATTCATTAGTTGTAATAATGAAATTATGACCTTTACCCACTATATCAAAAACAAAAATGGAAAATGTCCAAGAAGAAATAATAGGTTGTAATTCTTGAGATGATGCATGTGTTGAATTACTACTTTTTTGAAAATTTTCACAAATATTTTCATTTTGTTAACATTCATGTTCTATTGAGGGACAATATCAACCAATTATTATTAACTTGTATGATATGTATTTCCACTAAAATTTCCTTTAATTTCACTAACATTGATCTTTTATAATGAAATTTTAGCTTCTTCATGCATAATGCATATAAGTTAATTTACACTCAAATATATTTTTTAAATATCATCATCAATGATAATGTATCGAATGGTATCTTCTCTCAACTTTATTTTGTCATTTTGGGAACAATTTGAAGGAATAGTGCCATATAATATATGTTTTTTAAATATCACTATACCAATACGAACTTAATGCATTTCCATTTATGGAAAAACAAATTTAATTTTTTAATATATGGTACTAAAATAATTAGTTATTTCAGTATCTTAATAGTCAACATAGTTTTCTCATTAGTAATAATAGTAAAGCACTATTATCCATAGAATTATCATCAATATTATTGATAGTAACCACTAAATAAATGTATCCATAGAAACAACATGATGATTATTTATTAGAGGAATATTTCCAATCTAAAATTCTTCAAAGTGAGTGATCAAAATATGAATAATATCTCGATATGGAATTAATTTTTACTCTATAATTTGGTAGCCACAAATATGGACAATATTAAGAAATAGAGGCATAAACAATAGTATGCTCTAATGTGAATAAGGTGTGTAATAGGGCATATCGTAAGAACAAACCTTAATATAAGCAATGTTTAATTTATAAAATAAATAAAAATATATGGAATTAAAATAATAGGATGACACTTTATGGTTATTGATATAGGTGGATTATTGGATTTCTCCCTAGATGGGAAATATATGATCGATAAATAAAAATGAAATAATATCTTCCAATATGGATAAGATGTAATTTTTTATAATCATGGTAATGAAATATCAAAAGGGTATTAAAAATTATCTTATTATAATCTCTAATAATTTTACCAAAATTTAATATTGGGGCTTAATGATAATACTAAAATGGTAAAATAAGATGCACAAGGGAGATCTAGTATATAGTGGTTTAAACTGGTAAATTAGATATATTCTAGTGTTTGAAAATAATAAATAGTCATTATTTAAATTGATTTGACAAGAAATGGATAATATGAAAACAAAAAGAGATGGAATGGTCACACCTTGAAATGTTTATATAATTTTAAATGTGAAACTCTTATTTGGAAGGAATGAATGAGCTATGTAAAATTTAGATTTATATTATACAAGGATGTATTTAGTTCTTTATTCCTGACTAATGAATATTCCTAAGTAATATTCATGAATTTTCCTCTATTACCAACAAATGTGTTCCTAGGAAATAAGTTTGTATTTCACACCTTTCTAAATTTTTCTATATAGGTTCACCTCCTAATGTTGTATAGTATTTTATTTAAATTTCTAAAAATTATTAGTAAAAATGTTTAAATTTATTTATTCTTATTCTCTTGAACTCATTCACCACAATACATATGTAAAGTATATTGGATAAAATTATTTGGTTAGAGAAACCCCAAGAGGAGTTGTAACTACATATCAAATTAGTTAAAATAAGACCCCTCATAGTTCTTATATAGTGTAAATTAAATGTTGAGAAAGGGTTTATAGCCTATATTACCTATAAGTGATAATTGAAATACATTAACATTCAACCAAACCTATTTTTTACAAGTGGATGATGTCATAATAGTTTGAATAATGCTCGAAGCATAAAGATGCATATGAAGTAATAGATATGAAAAATTCAAGGCTCTAACTTGGATATATAAACATGAGATATGTTTTGATGATTTGAAAATTAATTTATTTTTTTTTAAGTTATTATTAATGATTTTTTATATATAGGATTCCTTAGGACATGCTACATGTAATGTAAATCTATATAAAAATCAATATGTGAAAATATTGGTGAAAAAAATTAGGCTAAGTAAAAAGGTCATAAAAAGGGGGGGTTCATATTCATTAGCAAACCCGTGGCCAATGTAAACTCATAATATATGCAAATAAGACTCAAAATATGAAATAAATGAATATTTGAGACATCTAGAAATCAAATCGTTGGAGAGAAAATAATGTGGGGTAGGAATTGTCCTAAAAATAGATAAATGTAAAAAATGCATCACATGTGAAAAAATGAGTAAAAGTTACTACGTAAAAAATGATTTTACCTAATTTTGGTGTCTACATAATTCCCCTACATTGATGGGTAAATGTGAGTGAATGAATGTGTACATAAAAGTATAAAAATAAACAATTAAAAGACATACTTTGACTTACCTAGGGAAGGAAAGATGATTCAAAATATAATTGAGCTAGGATCTATCCACAATTTTTTTAAGCTTGAAATTGGACATACCTAAACATAATGGCCAATTGAAATAATTATTTAATGTTGAATCAATTTTAAAAATTTAGTAAGATGAAAAATATGAATTAAAATGGTGAGAATAGGAAGTACACTTGGTGATACCAATGTTTTAATCACTTACAAAAAAAAAAAAAAAAAACTATTCCAATGAGAATCATTTGGGGATTTATTTAAACCCAATCGAGTTATTGATCAAAGAAGTATACAAATGGAACATTTTTGTTCTCTCAATTTTCTCAAGTTCACTCAAATTTTCTCAATATAATTTTTTTCTTGATACATTTATTCCATCATGAAAACTAAGATATTTGGGTATGCTCCCACATTTTTAGGTGAGATATTTTAAAAACATTTAAATCACTCAACTAAAAACTAATATATTGTGTTATAATCACTCAACTCAAAATAAATATTTAAATATAATGTGTTATAAAATGTATATATCCAAATCATTAAACTACATGAAATTTATACAAATTGCATGAAATAGTTACATAATATGATTATATAAATCTTTAGGAAAAGTAACCATCATAAAATATCATGTATAGTTTAATATAATTTTGTGTGTCCTCATATGAGGGTGAAATACTAAATATGATAAGGTAATAAAATTCCCCATTGTAGTTTAAATATGAGATATTATGTTGATACAAAACCATATAATATAGACAATAATATGTAATAATATTAATTATAAAGTGTAGGGGTAAATAATATGCCTCAATTAATTCTGTTTATGCATAAAATATATATCATATTAATAATTCAAAGAGAAGGGTATGATTCCCCCAAATGGCTAAGCATGAAAAGGAAAACTAGATGTTTTAATTATTTTACACCTAATAAATATAAAATAATGTATTATATGCACTAAATTAGAATATAAAAAATATATAAATAAATAAAATAATATGAATTGAATAAATTTAATTTTTATTTTCATCATTTATACATGCTAAGGCTCAAAAAATATGATGGAATTATATCATTTTTACTATATTCTAATCACATGAATGGATATTAGATTTGGAAATGTTATGTCTATGTTTTTTATATAACTAAAACTTGAAATAAAGGTTGAAGACCTCTCTAGAAACTATTGGTAGAGTTTAACCACTATGGTAGTTACCACTATTTGAGGTTTTCCCAAAGTTGACCTATGCACTATATGGGTTTGTAACTTCTGAGACCCATGCACCTATGCATGTAATTATTTCTTTTGTGTGTGCATGACTTTAGTACTATGTGATAATTAATGTTTTCCTTATCTTTCATCCAAACCATAATTATGCTTCATTAATAATAATATGGCCCTAAAATAGGTTATTATTTTGGGTTGAACTAACCCAACCATTCTATACTAAATGGTTTAGAATTGCTTATGGTTAATTAATTATAATAGGGATCAAACCAAACATAGTTCACCCACTTATGTGTGTGTGTTTAACATCATAAATTCCAAATTTAAATGATATATTTTGACCATTAACACTTGAAACCATTTATATTTGACTTTGTGTATTCATATATGTATAGATAGAATGCTCAAGGGATATTGTTTAAAGTTTTAATGTGTATATTTCTTTTTAAAAATGTTATAAGAGAGAGATAATTTATTCCTCTAGTTTCTATGTGATTATCTAGATGAGTTTAACCTTTGAAATTAATTTTATATAGGTGACTATTTATTAATTTCACACTAAGACCAACCCATGAAATGTTTCTAGGTTAGCTTAATGGAGACTTCCCAATTTGAAAAATAACCATTGAATTCAATTCAAGACTTATGAAAGAGTGAGACCACAAAGGTAATAATACAATCTAGTATCTCTTACAAAAATTATGAACAAGTATGATTAATGTATAAAAATGTAATATGATAAATGAACCAACATGTAAATATATAATTTTAAAAATGTATAAAAATTCCCCTACCATGGGCATGGCCTTAGTATATAAAATTTTCTCATGTGTGTGAATAATGTCATGAATTTATATGTTTGTGTATCATATGTAACCTAAATTTATAACATCCAAATCATGTATATTGTGAAAAAAATGTGCATATAAAGTGGATATGTAACTCACCATGTATATAAAAAATTACATCTTCCAACTATATGTGTAGACACTAGAAATCATGCACTATGGTTCTAGCTATCATAACAACCTCTAGACCACCCCTTTCCCCCCTTGAGACCACTTCACAACCTTTCAACTACCAAACCTAATCAAGATGACTAAACTTGAGCATTTTACCTTTTCCCTCTTGACCGCTAATAGTTTGACCCCAACCATCGATGATCACCCAACTACCAATGGTTACCCAATTGATGACGGTTACCTAACCACCGATGGTTAGCCTCAACCTACGATGGTTGACCTTTAACTTCCTAAAGGGTTAAATCCCACTATAAATTCATCTTGATTTTTTTTATTTTTAGCTATTTGATCTATGTGCCTAATTAATGCATGTTAAGGCTAAAATTATACATTTTTTTAAACCTCTTGTTCAACCTATTATTTCACCACTCCATTCCTTCTATTTAGAGAGAGGAGGAGGTGAAATAAGAGGAGAGATAATCAAGATAAATCAGTAATCATTAGATTCTTATGTATCAATGATTCTTGTGTGGGTGTTCTTCTCACTCCTAGCAAATCCCAGAAGGCTTCCAGTGAACCAGTAACCATGATAGAGATCAAAAGTGTTTTTGCTTATCAATCAACAACCAAATCATTGTCACTCTACTATAATTTCTCCAAGGCCCACAACAAGTTTTAATCCACTCATCTCAATGTTCTTTAGACTAACAATAAAGTTGATTATCTATTTTTAGTGATTAGTCCCTTTATTTCTCTCTTCAGCCTTCCCAACCAAAATTCTTCTTACCCAAGCCAAATATGATAGTAATCATCAAAGATCACATAAATAATGACTATTTATCCCTAATGACCAATGTTCACCTAACTATTGACAATCTTACCCAACCACTGATGGTCACTATGTGCCAATTCTAATAGCAAGCTTATTTGACCTATCAGACCTTAATCAAATCCCACTTTTTGAATTTTTGCCTAATCATAGAACATCACCCTATTTTATAAACCATGTCTAATTTATTTAAAATTAATATCTAATAATTTATTACTATAATTAATAAAATTCATCTCTTTTCAAGCACTTCTTGTATTTAATTTTAGTAGCCTTTGTTATTTATGCATGTAATTTATCTTTTACTTTCATAACTTGATTTTTTAAAAGTGTTCATTGACAACATTCAAAGAAGATTGTGCTTCTTGGATCTATCTCATGCTAGGAAATCCACCTTATTATCCATATAATCAACCATTTCATTAGTGATTTCTGATCTACAGTTCATCCTCCCAAGATAAAGAGGAGCCTTCATAATCATGTGGATCAATACATGCACAACATATCAGGTTCTACTAACCTCACCCTTCTTTCAAGTCTTACATCTTTATTCTTATAAATAAAGAAAAATTTATGTGAAAAAATATGTACCAACAAATAAATTCATATATATATATATATATATCATTGATATTTTTTATGGAGGAGTGTGAAAATTATGTTCTACATCAAAGTGAAATGTGCCTCAAAGAGTGAACATTAAGATCAACTTTTTGTAAGTGATGTGTAACCATAATATAAATATCATGAATGTACATATCATTATAAAGAATAAAAAATCCATGTATATAAAAATGTTTAATATAAAATCATATCTATATGCTAATTCAAAAATATAAGAGTAGTGGAAATAATCATTCTGCATTAAAGTAGATAATCATGAAAATAATTAGTAAGAAGATATGTATAACAAATCATGTCTGAGTTTAACTATAATCAAATCAATGGGATGCTCACTTGTATGTATTATATCAATTGTTGAGAACATCATACACTGTGGGTTAGGAGTAACACATATCACTATCTAAATCTAAAAAATTGTCAAAAGCAATATAATAACCTAAATCATTAATATGGTTAATGTATTCATGTATGTATTGTGTATCTCTCATAGTCATAGTAACTTATGGGTTCTTTTGTATCTCATAATAATACTTATATGTTATTTTTGGAACATATCAAAAAGTATGATTTGAAAATACTATGGGGTGTTATGGAGTAGGTGGGTCAAATTGAATACAAAAATTAATTACTAGTCAATAACATAAATTTTAATGTACCTATACTATTTTCATGTGAAATAAAAGATTGATTGTTTATCACCATTTTTTATTTAAAATTTATTTTTAAGGTTATGTTATTATATTAGTTATAATTTTAATCAAATATCATAAAAATATTGAATACTCATCAATTGTACATTGTGTGATATGTAGTGTTTCTTGTAATCAATTTATACTATATTTTACTATGTTATTTTAATGGATCACTTATATTTGAGATATTATTACCTAGAATTGATATTAAAACAAGAATTTAAATTCATATTCATGATTTTACTATAATTTAGATCATGATATATCTGGTGATATTCTACAAAGTATTCACTTTTGAATTTCCTAATTTACAAAGTTTTCTTGAGTAATGTATTCACACCATTTGTATCCTCATGGTTTTTTGGAAGGCATTCCTTCCATTTATCTAATATAGGTTGAACATGAAATATACCTCATAATTTATGAATTCTTACCAAGTTATAATTTTATTGATACTCTATTAGTAGTATAGGTGTAAATTTTATATGAGATATATAGTCATCTATGTTTTTGGGGATGTCATTGTCATCATCATCACTATCTTCATCATTTATTTTTTATTTTTTTTCATAATTTACTACTGATGAGAGATCAAGTATTTGATTCTTTCTCATTTCACAACCTCATGTTTATTCTTTTACCATTTGTTGGTTAGATAGTATAGTTGATGGTGACCTAATTACATTATTTATGCTAGTTTATCAAATATCATATGTACGTATTCCTCTACCAGAATGACTTATAATGGAGGTATTGAATATTATTGAGGAGCATATAATTTTTATATGAATCCTTAATTTTGTTTAACTAATTTTTAATATTTCACAACTTTGTTATCCATGGGACATGTATGCAAACATTTGTTATATAAAAATATTAGGCATTGGTGTAGAGTGGATAGGATAAAGTCCAAACCATGAATATATGGTCTACCAAGTAAAAGGTTATAATTAAAATGGTTTTAAATTACCTAAAATATAGTGGTTAATGTTTTAGGCCCAACTATTATGTCCAATGTAATCATTCCTAGAACACGGGGAGGTGTGTTATCAAATCCTCTAATGTTATCTAATTTATTAATAAAATTTGTATTAATACCAAGTGTTATAATAAATTTGATGTCTACTATATTTAGTCTTGATCCATAATCTAAAATAAACCACTTAAAAATATAATTTAATATCCATACCTAAACAAAGAGTGGGAAGTTTTGATCTATATTTTTTTGAGTAGGTAAATCTTATTTTTAAAAAGAAATTATATTTTCAATTAATTTTAGTGTATTGAAAATGGGTGAAAAATTATTTATATTTATATTTTTAAATAAGGTTATATCACTAATCACTATATAAATAATCTATTTGTAAGTGGTGAATATTTTGAAAATTTATAGTAAATATATTTTTACTTAAGTATTCTTAAGTTGATTTATGGTATCATAATCATTACTTACATTAACTATGGATTTAGGAGGTGGAGGAATATTAAAAATGACACTTTGATTACTCCCACTTTGTGCTACACAAATATGTAGCATATTGCTTCATGTTGTGACAAAAATGACTTATGTATCTAATATAAGCCTAGGTTAGATAATAGATGAGGGGTGTCAATTATCTCCATCATAAGGTAATGAGAAAGGATAAGTGAAAGAATAAAAACATGTTTGTTCCCTCATAATAGTGATTGTAAGAATTTTATATTTAACATTAATGTAATATGTGTTGCTAAGGAGACTTACTATTTCTTATTGTTTAAAAATATAGTTGGTTTACTCCATTTGTATTAATCACAATTTGTCATATGATATTTAAATACACAATATAATTTATGATAGAAATATACCACTAGTAATGTTATAACATGGATTGTGATATATAAAAAATTTAAATCCATGGGAAATTGAAAATATATATGATCTATATAATACCATAGTAAATTTTTGAAAAGTTTGGAAGCTCTAATGTATATGGAAAACTAGAGTTTTTATGCTCAAATAAATCATTGTGTTCACAAAAATATTTATTGGTATTTTACACCTAGGTGATATAAAATAATGTAAACTATGCACTAATACATATTATGTAAATTATAGAAATAAATGTAATAATTTGAGTTAAATAATCTAATTTATATTCAGATATATTAGTTATAATTGACAAGGTGAGAGAGATATGATGTACTTAGATAATATTAACTATATACTAATCATAGTAAGGTCTATTAGATATGTAAATGATATGTTTATGTTTCATCAACTACTCAAACCTAAAATATAGGATAAATACCTCTTTATATCTTTTTAGTAAAGTTTGACATGTATGGTAGATATAACTATCAAGGGATTATTAGTAGTGTCTTTGTGCTCTATGTAGGGCTATAAAATCTAAGTCCCCTAAACCTATGCCTACAATTGGATCCTATGTGTGCACACCCATTAGGTTCTACACAATAATTTTTGTTTTAATTATATTCCATCTAAATTATTATTTTTCTTAAATAACCATAATATTCCCCTAATATGGGTTAATATTAAAGGTTAGATAGCCCCAAATATTCCTTGATAAATAGTTTATTGTTTCATACATTCTAATAATCTAAATAGGGTTCAAACTACATGTAGTTCTTCCACTTCTATGTGTGTGTGTGGAACACCATGAACAATATTAAAAAAAATGTTATATTTTGACCATTAACACTTTACACCATGTAGCTTTTAATTTTTTTAATTATTTTTGGCTAAATGGATTGCTCTAAGTTTGATCCTTAAATTTTTGATATTTGTATTTGCATTTTTACAAATGTTCTAAGAGAGTTTTAATTTATTCCCAAATTTTATAAGTGATTCTCTAGATGAGTATAATAATAATAATAATTTATATATCTATGTGTGTGTGTGTGTGTGTGTGTGTGTGTGTGTGTGTGTGTGTGAGAGAGAGAGAGAGAGAGAGAGAGAGAGAGAGAGAGAGAGAGAGAGAGAGAGAGAGAGAGAGAGAGAGAGAGAGAGAGAGAGAGAGAGAGAGAGAGAATATTTATTAATTTCACAATATAATTAAGTCCATGAAATGTGTTTAGGATGATCTAATGGATACTTTTCATTTTTATAAAATAGTTGTTGAGTGCACTTATGTGGTAACCAACACTATATAACATTATTAGTAGTAATATAAGATACGGAGAATGTTTTTATAAGATTTCTAAGGTGTTATATATATATTAAGATGATATTTAATAATTTTTATTAAAAAATAGAGGTGGATGATATAGTATATCATTAGATAAATAGAGGGAAAATATGCTCGATTATAAGATGTGAGTTCATTTTTAAAGTATGTCAAAGTTGATGTTTTTAAAGTGAAAAATATAAAATTTAGGTGTTTATATGTAGATACTAAAATTTAGTATTCAGTACTTGATAATTAAAATATTGACACACATTTACCACACATGACTTAAGGACTCAAACAAGGTCTTAACATGTCATTTTCTCACACTTGCATGCTATAGTATAAGTCAAACCCTTTTGTTTTATATTTACACACATATTATAACCTTAGTGTCTATTTAAAAGCTATAGTATAAGTCAAACCCTTTTGTTTTATATTTACACACATATTATAACCTTAGTGTCTATTTAAACCCTACTAAATATTTTTCAAAGACATCTCCAGAATCTTAATTTAGTTTTCCTATAGATAGGCCAGTTCTACCAAACATGGTTAGTATTGTTAGTAAATATTGACTAATATAGTCACAACTAGCCCACTCTTAGAAAATATATTTTTAAAAATATCCTTAGGGTTGACCCATTACCATAACATGTTATTGGAATGAAAAATTATTTAATTTCATACATATATAAAAAATCAAGGTCTCATTCAAAATGAACTTGGCACTTACCAGATATACATCTATACAGTATTGTACATTGATCAAATCTAACTTAATCTTACCAAATTCTAAAAGTATGACTAGGAAAAGTCACAATCAGAGTCTAAATAAAAATAAATCCAAGTAAAATAGATAATTTTCATGTATCACAATATAATAATTAATTACATACATATAGAGAAGGAACATAATTTCACAAGCACACTAGGTGGGAGAATTACATGTGGTTTATCTCCCTCTTCAAAGTATTAAATACATAATTAGTGGTAAATAATAAAATAGGGGTGATTAAGTTCATCTCATCCCATAACACTTTCCCATTTTTTCAAATTTATTTCCCTCATAAGAACACATTATTTTATTAAAAAGGAGGTTGATTTCAAAATTTGTGTGTGTCATCAGGTTTCAAGATCATTAGTATAAAACAATAATATATAGGTGAAGGTTAATTTATAGTAATTACTCTAAAATTACTCATATTATGGTATCAACTATTAGGTTAGTATTTATTTATGATACTTACCTTATCTATTATAACTAACCCTACATAGACAATGAATTAGTTTCAAAACTAGAAAAACTACATGTCTACTTTATCTTGATTTTCACTTGCACAATATAGTCATTGTTATAAATTCACATATAAAGGCTAATTATTCATCCTTGTATTTTAATTAGTATATTTAAAATATGCCAATTGTCAAATCAGTGTAATCAATCTTAGTATTTTACATTCAAATGTACAATTGAATGTCGTATCTTAATATCTTAATTACATTTCAAAGTTATTTCTTAAATAGATCAATATTTACCATTAATCCAAATTATAGTAATGAAATATGATAGTATACCCTAAATTTCATAAACATTCCTTGATTAGGGTTAGATAAAATAATGAAGAACACATAGGTAGTATGCCTTCCTAAATTAATGGCAACAACCATGGCAATATAGGCACTAAAAACTATGATATCATAAATAGTAATGTTTATAGGTAAAATCATGGTAAAAAAATAGTGAATCCATGATATATACTTTTATACACATAAATTTGGTAATTAAACACTTTATAACATCCATTTTGACCTGTCTTTGACATCCATGATTTGTTTGTACTTAATTAACTCTCTCACATTCTTCCCTATCTATTTATCAACTTGACCAACCCAAATTTCTATCATTCAGACTCAAGATATATCTATTATATTATAGAATTATCTATTAACATACTTAGATTATCATCATATTCTAAATCCCTAATTTTATTTTTATAGACACTATCTCCATTAGTTAGACATTAGTAGTTACATAAGTGTCTGCCTCTATTAAAATCATCTAGGATATTCCAAATACTATTTTTTAAATTTAAATCTCTCCCTCATGTCATCTTAGACACATTTTAAATGTAATTTATGAGGTAAATTTTCAAAGAGTCATCTATAAATAAAAATCAATCCTAAGGCCATTCCTATCTAGCATCTATCACTCATCTTGGTAAATCTTGAGAAATACATTTTTACTCCTTTAAGACATTATCAAAAGCATCCAAATATAAAATACCATCAAATGAATATTTCATAATAAGTTCAAATACTAACACAGGTAAAATTTTTAACGTTTTCAAGTGTTGAAATACCAAGGGCTGCATTGGATTCTAGTGAAAATGAATGATCACACATACACATAAGTGGGAGTTTGACCTATAGTTTGAGCCCTCTTAAAAGTATTGTAATGTAGGAACTAGTCAATCACTCAGTAATGAGTGGTTAGGGATTAATAACCAATCCTTTATGACCATTATCTTAGGTAGATCAAATTTTATAACTAGATCTAGGGTTTTAAGGCAAAAGAATACAAAACTAGGATATGTACATAGGACCAAGGTTTAAAAAAACCACATAAATATTCTAGATAGTAGTTGTACTGATATATGGAAGAAAATATAAAAACAAATATGGATAATATTATTAGATAATGGAAAATATGTTCTCTACATGTGTTATGGTTTCTTCAAAATATCCTAGTATATTTTTATATTTTGTTTCTTGAGATGATCAATCATAAATCAATTTTAGAAAATTTCAAAAGATTTTACATAAATGGTGAGAAAAATATAATAGAATATTAGTTAATTTCCTTACATATTGTTGATTTCTATATTTATTAAGTTTAATCCATTTATCTTTATAAATTAATATTTTTTTATTTTATGTTATATCTTATGCAATACGAATATCAATAAATTTGACATATTAGATCCACTAAATTAAAAATAAGTTAAAACATTATAGTGAACCTAATCTTAGTCTTGAATGTGTTAAAACATGGGTTTTCCTTATATTTTTTTATTTCCTTCTTATGGTTTTATATTTATTTTGCATTAGAGTTTGAATCTGATTTCTAAGTTCCCCTTACTAGGTAGTAATCTATACTTTTGTGCCCTAGCTTATTGATATTTTCATAAGTATATCCTATACCCATCTAAGAAACATAGATCTCTTTTGTTAGTGAGTCAAATTTATATATTTATTGGTTTATTAATTTAGAATACTCATATTTACTTGATCCAACCACATTTTCATATGAAATTTAAAATAGATAAAATAGATGAAATGCAAATTCCTTATTATGTTGATGCAAATGTTAAAAGAAACACATATAAATAGAGTAACATGTTAATATTGATGGCATGCATGAACTTGTGAATTTTATGGAAATTAAAAGGTAAAAAATAATTAATGTCATGGTAGAATACATCTTAATGATCTTAATGGTGTATATCTTTCACATATTATGACACTTTCTAATTTTCAAAGTTGAATTTATTATTATTTTGATGCTATCTTGAATGTAATCTTAGTGACTAGGAATGAAAATATTCATAAGAAACCTACATTTTAGGTATAAAATGTTTAATTATTTAATGATATTAAGTTACATTTTAGAGGTAAATATTCTAAAATAGGTGTTTAGACCACTACTCTTATTCTACTATTCATATTTATACACTTATTTATATAGAAGTGTTTCCCATTCATGGTGTGGGGAAAACACAAGTTAATCCTCAATTTTCTATGATAATATTATGCAAAATATTTTTTTCCTTATATGTTTTATACTCATGTGACATTAGATATTTACCCTCAATATTCTATGCCCATTTCTCACATTCTAATGCAACCCGTCCTTGATCTTCAAGATAAGGTTTTAGTATTGGAATAAGGTTGTCTTAGAGTGGGATCTTTGGTTGATTTTCAAGCATTATTACACAACCCATTGTCCCTATATATCTATACATATCTCTTACCTGCATGATTTTTTGCACCTAAGGTTACATTATATGATGATCTAGGTGATCTAGAAAATTTCTTAGATTCTTTCATGTAACATATTTGGAATATGTATATAATGATAATTTTTTGATCACATTGTTTCTAAAGAGTCGTAAGGACTATGTTTTTTGATGGTTATATTGTATCCATTTCAAATTGGTGCATGCATTTAAAATTTTAATTGATTAATTATTACCACACATTTATATCAACATCAATTAGAAGTAGTCCTATGCTAAAATTGTAAAACTTAAGTAAGTACCTAGTGAGCCCATAAATAATCATGTCCTTCATTATAAGACTAGGCTCTCTAAAATGAAAAATATTATGAATGATAAAAATTTTAAATACATTAAATTAAATACTACTTGTTCCATGACATGAGTCTATTATGTTTAAATGATTTCAATATTTATATGACATGTGTCATGTGGTTAAATATTGTGAAGTTAGGCTACTTATTATGAACAGATAAAATATAGGACTAATATTCCAACAAATTGTAGTGCTAATATTAAAATTAAAAAAGCTTTAAAATATAAGATAATTGATACTAATAATGAGGTAAAATAAATAGTTAATTTTCATCATAACCTACCAATAAAATACTCCTTTTAGCTCTCAAAGGAGAAAGTTTACATAGTTATTTAAACCTCCTCATAAGGAGTTATAGATTATATTTTAATGTAATAAAATTAGTTTTATGTTTACATAATAGAATATTACATCATATAAATAAAATAAAAATATATAGATCCATAATAATAATTGATACAAGAGTAGAATGATTGATCAATATAGCTGAGTCACTTTGAGGAGGAAACCTCCACAACAATGCAATGAGATAAGAACTCATAATATGATCAACAAATACTAACCAATACCTCCTATATATAATATATAAAACCATGTTTATTCTATAGGCTAACCTTACTAAGAGAATACATAAATGTGACAAGATAATATAAGAGGTATGTAAGCCACAAGTCAACCACACATATCCTTATAAATGCCATATGTTAACAGTGTAACATGCACCTCCCATTAAGAATAATATTTTCCTCAATTTTGAATCAACCTTAGATGTTGTTATATGAATGATCACACCTCCCATGTTACATATCCACAATGCATATTATTCCATTTGATCAAATACTCCTTAATTTATTTTGTATTTAGTTGTTTAATGCATATTCAAAGGATATCTTCAAGATAAATAATAACCCTACCTTCCTAATCCTATTTAGGTAAATAAAATTGATTAGAAACTCTATGTACATTTACCTTATTTAAGAAAGATACATGGGATTCTAGATATATGCAATTGGATTTGGGGAATTCTATCTTGGAGGCCATACTACTATTTTTTTGCAAGATTTGATAACGGCCATAATACATAGGAGAAAACTTATTATCCTTTTTTGTTTCTTTAGGGACATATTCTTATATGGATGTAATATTATAAATACCCTATCACCTATGTCAATTTTGTTTTCTATGGTTTTCATCCACTTTTTATTTGATTCGATTTTGTTCCATGTCTAAATTTTATTAAAAACTAGAGAATACCTCCTATTTATGGTGAATGTTTTCCTCAAGAGTTGGAACCTTGGGATATACATTTAAGATTGAAGTGATATATGGGGGTGATATATATACATAATCACAAAGGGTTACATTTTGGATGAAATTTTAAAATAAGCATTATCAAGTGGTATGCAATGAACCCATTTATCCTATTTCTCAGAAGAAAAACAATGAAGATAATTTTCTAGACATTTGTTAACTACCTCTATTTATCCTTCATATTGAGGATGATGATATGGGATATTATTCAAATAGGTTCCAAAATATGCAAATAATTAAATTAAAAAATACTTTTAAATATGGGATCTCTATCACTTATAATGATATATGGATTACCATGTATTTTTTGAATCGTATTTAGAAAAGTAGAATCTATCGTACTTTTAAAAAATGGTGTGATAGGGAAAAAATGAGCATACTTGGTGAGTATATCCACAAATACCATGATAAAATATTTACCTTCAAACCATGGTAACCTAGTAATGAAATATATGGAAACCTTCTCTAAAATATGGCTAGGGATGGTCAAACGCTACAAATTACTTGGGGTATTAATGCTTTCACATTTATTTTTTTGGCATACCATTCATTTAGCCACATATTTTTGGAAATCCCCCTTGAGTCATTCTCAAAATAAATATTTCTTGATTATATGATATGTTTTCAAAAATATTGAGTGACATCCTACTAAATATGCATGAAGTTCTTAAGGGATTTTATGTTTGAAGAGAGAATTCATATAGAGATATAATTCATATTTATACCATATTGTGTTCTCCTTACATATAATTTTTTTAGATCCCAGAAAACCTACTATATATTTTGAATTAAATCATGTATAGCACTACAATTCTCCCATTTTGATATTTCTTCCTCTAGCTAATATTCCTACTAAATGGTCATTAGGCATAACAATGACTCAATTAATTTATCCCTCTAGGATAGTGCATTTATGACAACATTCTATTTTACTTTATTATATACTATTTAAAACTCATAGCTTAACATTTTAGTTACATATTTTTGTTTTCATTTAGAATATAATAGTTTTTCTAAAAAATATTTGAGGTTATCATGATCAATACTTACCTAGAAGTGATGACCCATCAGATAATATCTCCATTACTTAACTGCATGAAAAATAACCATCATATTTTTCTCATAAATTGGATTGAGATTATTTTTACCTTAAATTGGAAACTCTCAAATGAAATATGGCTTCCTTCTTGCATGAGTATAGTGCCCATACCTTATCTTAATGCATCACATTACATAACAATTTTTTTATAAAAATTACGAGTAACCAAAACTAGAGTGGTGCACATACCTATTTTTAACTATTCAAATTCCTTGGTGGTTGTATAAGTCCACTAAAAAGAGTCTTTATTCAATAAATATGTGATTAGGGATGTGATGCTACTATAAATTTTGATAAACATATGATAATAATTGGTTTTCCTTAAAAATCCATAGAGGTTCTTTAGGGTCTCTGGAGCCTACCACTCCATCATCACTTGGATATTTTTAGAATCAAATTTAACTCCTTCATGTGAAATAATATTACCTAAGTTATCCACCTATAGGAAAACAAGATAACATTTATAAGTTTTATCATAAAATTAGTTGTGTTTTGAAATTAAGAATACTTTTTTCACATGCTTCAAATGGTCTTCCCATTTTTTATTGTAAATGAGCATGTCATCAAAAAACATCAACACAAACTTTCTCAAAAAAGCCTTGAAAACAATGTTCATCAAACTTTGAAATGTAAGTGGTGCATTTTTGGGCCCAAAAGGAATTTCCATAAACTCATAATGGCCTTCATGAGTTATAAAATCATTTTAGGTATGTCCTCTTCACATATTCAAATTTTATGATATCTAGAGTGAAGATCTAACTTGATAAAATAAACAAAACCATGAAATTCATCTAGAAAATCATCAATTATTGGAATATAAAACTTATCTTTTATGGTAAACTTGTTTAGTTATCTATAGTTTGGGCACATTTTCTAAGTGTCATCCTTCTTCCACACCATAACTAATGTGTTTAGTTATCAAATGAATTGCTTATGTTATAGATACAAAGAGGCCATGAATAAATTTTATGAACATGAACTCTAATGTAGATGAAATAAATTTTCCATGTGAGTGGATCATTATCATCAAACTTGTGCAAGTCCACTTTTGGTAACATTATCTTTGAACCTAGATTGAAAGTAAGAATATTTAAAGGAGGAGAACCAAAATAGACTAGTGGTGGGTTATTTTTCAAACACTAAGACTTAAATTTGGATAATTTCCCAATTAATTGTTACAATTAATCTCATAGGTCATTTAGGTCCCCTCTCATCCCTCTAATGTCCCTTTTAATTGCATCAAGACACATTTCTACATGATGAAATTTAACTATGAATAAAGTTGTTTAACCACCTCTAATATACATGGATCAAAAGTTATAGAATACATGTCATTCTTGTAAGGATTTTTAGGAGTTTCTTTCCCTTTCATATATATCTAATTTTTACGACTAGCCATGCACAAACCCTAGGAGGGTTTCATCCCTAAGATATTATATTGATAGATGAGACCATTATAATCACCTCACAAAGATGAATCCATCAACTACTAATGTGCACAAGGGTGGAAAATTTTGGCCTAAAAAGTGTATCAATAAAATATACCATTACGATCATCTCTTAGAGATGAATCTAATGAATTCTAATTTGTACAAGGTTAAAAATTTTCTAAACTCTTTTTTTTTACTTTTTAAAAAAACATCACCTTGAACAATACTATAATGACAAAAATTTCAAATTCTTCCTAGATCATAATTTATGTTTTTTCAATCCTTCATCTCATAGGATACATGCAACACTAGACTTGAAGAAAAAATTTCACTATAGAAATTTTCCCAAATCTAAGATATGATACACTTGTAATTAAATTACTTATATGTTTACATAATAGAATATTATATCATATAAATAAGATTTAAATTAGTAACATAATCATCAAATACTAACCACTAGCTCATATATATATATATATATATATATATACATATATACATATATATATATATATATATACATACATATATATATATATATATACATATACATATACATATATATATGCATATATATATACACACACATATATATACATATATATACATATATATATATATATGTATATATACATGGTTATTCCATAGGTTGACCTTACTAAGAACATAGATGAAAGTGACAAGATAATATAAGAGGTATGTGCAAGTCAGCCACACATATCCCTAACCTATGAAATGTTTAGGGATATGTGTGGTTGACTTGCACATACCTCTTATATTATCTTGTCACTTTCATCTATGTTTTTAGCAAGGTCAACCTATGGAATAACCATGTGTATGTATGTATATATATATATATATACATATATATATATATATATATATATATACATATATATATACATATATATATATATATATACATACATATATCTATATATATATATATATATATATATATATATATATATATATATATATATATATATATATATATACATACACATGGTTATTCCATAGGTTGACCTTGCTAAAAACATAGATGAAAGTGACAAGATAATATAAGAGGTATGTGCAAGTCAACCACAGATATCCCTAAACATTTCATAGGTTAAGGGCATAAAATTAATTATAATATCAATTATCTCCCTTCACCAAATTATATTGATATTACTAAGGTGTATCCTAAGGGGTTAAATATCAATGTATATTGTGATTGTCATTAATGCATGGGACACTCTAAGAATATATGCTTAGATTTAATATAATACTTACCATATATATTTGAGCATATTGTTATTGAGGTCATTGATTTTATCACACCTACAAATGATTAAGTTGTATAACCTAATGTGAAGGTGAATATATTTTATCGTCCCTTTCCTAAACATGTACCAAAATACACCAAAAATAATCCTTAGGTGTGTTTTATTTATAGAGAAATCCTTCTTTGAATTTTTATGCTTCTAAGAGTGAAGAGGATAATCCTATATATGGTATTATTAGAATAATTAAGTATACACAAGTACATAGACCTATTGTCACATTCAATGAACATGATATTATTGATTATGATTTTATCAATGTTCCCATATTTGTGCATGCTTGCATTGAATCACATACTATAAATAGTGTTATGGTGTATAAAAAATAAATTGTAAACATATGCACTATTACATTTATTACTATTATTGTGTACACACATAAGGACTTGATCTGTAAAATAAAGATAATGATATTATTTGATAGAAAGAGAGAAACCCATCTTGGGTGAATTGTGTTACCACTAATGGCAAGGCATATTGTAGTGGATAATTGGTTCTTAGTTTTCCCAAATACTAGGGTATTTTACATGTTATTAGGATATCCATGCGTACATAAATTATGTGAAAATTATAAATAAATAAAATGGTTATAGTTTGAGGTATTCCATATGAGTATATTATTAATTTATAAGTCATTTCATCCACCACCTCTACCACAAAATGTTATACAACCAATACATTTTCATTTCATGGATTTTAGAGATAGGTAATATATCTCTCTCAAAGTCTAGTACTTCAATGTATATTAAATAACAAGTCTATTCAATTTGTAAAAATGGACATTACCTAGTCAATCACATCTTAAGTTGGTTTTATATCTTTCTCCATGTGTTAAATTGTCAACACCCATGTATAGCTATCCTATTGTACAAATAATTTCATATGATACTATGTTTTATATATCTAAAAATATACACATGATCATTTTGACTATGATAACTATTATGGATATGTGATAGTGTGTGATCATTTATCCAATTTGGATATAGATGCATATGTTAATCCTTTATCATGGTGTGTTATATTTTCATTGATTAATTTAGGATGTACATGTGAGCATCCCATTTATGGGTATCATTGGTTATTAGTTTAATCTATAAATAAATAAATAAATAAAAATAAAATACTCAAAAAACAAAAATCATGACTTGATCATGACATGTTTTGCTCATTACATTATTGATTTATTTCCTTTATCATATACATAATAGATTACATGTTCATTTTATATGTACATGAATTTTAAAGTATACAATAGCAAGATGAAATATATATATTGGTTACATATGATATATGGACATATACATTTAGTATATTCTTTACACTAAGGGGATGCTTACATTGGGGATAACTTGATACATGTTATACATTATATATTTATATAACCATTCCATTGATAATATTTATCTACTTTGATCAATTATCCATGATGTTATTTTACCTATATTCTTTAAGTTTTTATATTCTATGGATCTTGTAATTCACTAGGGTATATGATGATAGTAATTGATTACGTAAACTAGCATTTATTATTTTATGCATGCTAAATGTTAATGTTTGTTACATCATGTGTGAATTTATGATTTTTACATTGTTACATTGTATTATCATTGATTTTTTATTATATTTTGTGATTATTAATGTGAATTACTATGTAACCATTCATATGTGTTAAATTTAGTTCTATCTTAGGTGTTTATAAGTGCATCAATTATGTGTTATCATTTCATTTGTTATCTATGTAAATGAATCTATAGTCCATGTCATTTCCATGTTAGGTTAGTCATGTCATGTTTTGAGTGATTTTATGTGTCATGATCATGACATTGTGTGGATAAATCTATGATTGTTTTCTAAGATTATTACCATTATTACTATCATAAATTTTTATTTTATGTGCAATGTCATTATGTTTTTGATAGAATAAGGTGGATAAACAAAGGGATGAACCCTTACAAGTAGCAGAATAGCCACAAAGGCAACAAGCACAAAAAGTGCCTCAAAATAGAAACATCACAGTTAGTTAACCTAGCAAACACAATAAAAACAACTATAAACTAAAATATTTATAACAAAGTGCAGACTATCAAAATAGAAGAAAAACCTAAGGAGGAAAATTATATCCTTGCTTAAACATGGATTTAATAAGGTTATCCAAATTCATATAGTTCTCCTCATTATCAACAGTAACAGCAGCACCCAAGTCCTATAGCATAGAAATGCTAAGAAAAATAGAATTCTGGAGCATAGTAGAAAGGTTCTATTCCAGTTTGTAAATGTGACCCCTCAAGAATAAAATTTCAAATCTTAAACAAGCATCAATTTCTATTTCATCATCAGCTTCTTCCACAAACATCTTTTTTGGTTTACCAACATTTTCCACATAGTCAGCAGCATCCTTAGAAGTAGCCTCTAATTCTTTAGTCTCCTTCTTACCCTCAACATCCATAGAGATTTCTTGAACATCTATGTACTTAGCTTCATCATCCTAATTGGATTCATCAGAGGCACTCTCAGAGTAATCAATAAGCCTAGCCTTGGGTGCAGGTTTGCTAGCAATTCACCCCGACCACCTAACTCCTGAGGAGAAACCCTCTTTAATAACCTTAGTAGATGAATGAGAATTTATACCTTGACCCACAAGGGTCCTATAGGGATTTTATGGGGTCCCCATAGTATCCCCCATAGTGCCCACTTCCCCAACATATGTCTTCCTCTTCTTGCACAATGTACTCATAGTAGATCCTAGAGTGTCTATGGGAATCTCCTCAGGAGTAAAAAAGGAAACTTCTTTAGTCTTAATAGAAATAGGGGAAGGACATGGCTCTTCAACAATAGTAGTAGCATTAGGGTTAGAATAAATTTCCCCACTATCAATTTTAATGGACTTAGAAGGCTCAAGGGCAAGATGAAAATTGTAAAGACAAAAAATAAGGCCCTGATGAAGGGGGATAGGTTTCTTAGTAGGTTTCTTAGCTAATTTAGCTCTAACCCTAAGGACAAAATGCTTAAGGGAAGAAATTAGATAAAAAGGAAAGGTAATGTGTGCATTTTGCCTAAAATGATTTAGAAGGGGAAGATGATAGTTGTAAAACCTAGTGAAGTGCCCCTCTAGGGTGAAATACTTGATGAGGAGAAAACATAGGCCGTCTCAAAGCTCGAGTAGCTTAGCTCGATCAAATCCCCCTGCTAGGGTAATAGTTCTTTGCCTTCTCCAAGAAAGATCTTATGACTAGAAAGGTCCACAATTTTACTTTTTTGATGCAATTTAATCCCTTGAGAAGTCATGCCAATAGCCATAGCAATCATATTCTCTAAAATCTCAAAACTAATTCCCCCCATAGAGACTCACCAGTTTTCCCAAGACCTAGCGAATTGTTCAAAAAGGTTTTCATCATACCCATTGAGCCTCTCCAAATAGGATCTAATCCAACCCTCTTTCTAATAGTGCTAGACCACTAGGTTATCTTTAAACTTACAAGAAGAAATGGGTTCCATTTAGATTCTATCACCACCCATGTTGGACTTATAGAATAGATCAAAAAAACCCCAAATTTTCATAGTCATATTTGTAGTAACTTCAATCCCTTGATCAAGGATATTGATAAAGGTGATGAAACAACACATAATTAGGAACACCATACAAATATGACACTTACTCATCCCATACTTAAACATAATTTCATGGAAATCACCATAATGATGAAGCAGTCTACTTGCCTTATCAAAGGGGCATAAAGAATCAAAAATGACAATCAGGAAAGTACAAAAGGACCCATACTCCAAGATACACATCAACACCCTCCAAAAGGACTAATGAAGTGAACTATCTTTACAATAAATTTGACTCATCCTTAACACGTCACTTCCTTTTGAATGAGATCCCTAATATTTAAAGGGATGTGATCAATTTGGTGCCATCATCACCAATTTGAAAATTGTTGGCCAAAATTGACACAGGCATCTGCAACACCATTGCCCTCATGATAAATATGTGAGGTGTCTACCCTGGTAATCTTCTACAAGAGAATTTATATATCCTTAGTAATATCTTTCAACTTAATACTAGTAGTTCATACATTGTTAACCGCATCAATAACCATTTTAGAGTCCCCCTGAATACTCAAATTTTTGATACCAAGAGAGATAGCCAATTTAATCCCCCATAGAAGAGCAGTTACTTTAACATAATTATTACTTTGACAACCCAATCCACCAACATAGATATCAATCATCCACCATTTTTCATCTCTTATAATCTCTCCCCCACTAACTTTACCATCATCCTTAGAGGCCCCATCAAAGTTAAGTTTCAACCAGTTAGGATTCAGGGGATTCCATCTAGTATTGAGTCTCTATAATATCTTAGAAATATTATGAATGGGAATATGATTTAGGATCTTCCAATTAGCCATAATTTGTTCCTCATCATGAGTCAGAGTTTTCTCTGTAGTGGAAATATGGGCATTAGTGACACTTTCCATTAGAGTCTTAATTAAAGTATGAAAAACTTGAGAAGCATCTCTAGCAGTATCCCTAAAAATTCTATGGTTGCGCTCTTTCCATAAAGTCTAACTCAAACAGGGCAGATTTTGTTTCCATAACTCAAGGAGCTAAGGATGAGAAAAGGTAGGATACCAGTTGTTAATAACTTCCTTAATGTCAGAATTACAAACCCATTGAATACCAAATTTTTTTAGGATTATGTCCCAAAGTTCTTGGGCAAAATCATAGTGTATGAAAAGATGAGAAATAGTTTCCTCCTTTAAGTAGCACAGATAACATCTATTAACCAAGGTAAATCCTCTCTTCTGTAAGTTGTCTTGGGTTAAATTTTTTTTATGATAAATAGCCCACCAAAACATGTTGATTGTTTGTAAAAGTTTATGGTTCCAAACTTTTCTCCATATCTCCTTTCTATGAACCTTAAGAACCATCAAATGATAAGCAGACTTGACAAAGAACCGACCATACTTATCTAGCCACCAATACTACTCATCCTCTCAAGGGAAGAGAGGGATTTTGACCCCCTGAATCAACTATTGAACATCCCAAACTCTAGGGGAGAGATCAAGTTGATGAGCACAACAATCCAATAAATTTTTCCAACTCCTATTACCATAATTATTAACCATGTAATCACAGAATTTATTTCTAAAAAATTGAGTAGCAATGCCAACAATTTCTCCATAATCCCCCTATGTAATAGGAGCCTTATCTTTTATCCAAATGTCATTCCAAAATTTAATAGACATGCCATTTCCCAATTTCCATTTAATCCCTTACTTAAGAAGACTTTTGGATTTCAACATTTTATTTCATATCACAGATCCCTGGGGTAACCCTACCTATTAGAGAAAGTTGAAGTAGTTAGTAGCATGTAGATATTTGGCTTGCATGACTTCCCCCTAATCATTATGTTTATGAATCAGATTCTAGTTGATTTTAGAGAGAAGGGATTTTTTCATGTTTCGGATGGATTTAATATTGGGGCCACCATGTGATTTAGGAAGGCACACTTTTTCCCAACTGACCAAGGATGTTCTCTATTTATCTTCCAACCCCATCCATAAAATTTTTATTTGAATCTATTCCAACTTGTTAGCAAAATACGTAGGTATTTTAAAGAGATATAGGAAATAAGTAGGTATACCTTGTAGAGATGCATGAATAAGCTATAATTTGCCTGCACTGCTAAGTAGTTTCCCTTTATAGCCAATCAATTTCCTCTGATTTCTTTCTAATATTCCATTCCAAAAACCTAGAGACACCTCTTTGACCACAAGGGGGAGGCCCAAATAGGTATTAGGAAGATCAGCTTTAGCATAATCTAGGATGTCAATGATTTTTTGTCAGAGGTCATTAGGAGTATTAAAGAAATACACATTGCTCTTTTGAAAATTTATGCTTTGCCCAAAATATATGGCATAGTTGTTTAAAATATTATTCCATCTCTGAGATTCAATCATAGAAGAGATGCTAAAAAGAATGGTATCATGAACAAACTACTGCACATACATAGGGGAAAGGGAGGAAGTATGTTTGATGCCCACTAGATGTTTAGATGTGATATTAGCTTGAATGTATCTCCCAAGAGCCTCTGCCATTATGATGAATAATTAAGGGGAAAGAGGATCCTCCTGGTGGAGTCCTCTCAAAGAAGAGAAGAAACCTATAGGGACCCCATTAACCAAGAATGAAAATTTAGTAGAAGAAACAATGTTCCAAATAAGGTGAGACATTTTATCATTAAACCCAAAATTCTTGATGACTTGAAACAGAAAAGTCCATGAGACCCTATCATAGGCTTTAGAAATATCTAACTTAAGATCCATGTCAGAGATTCTAGTCTTATCCATGGAATGAATAGTTTCATGAGTGGAGAACATAGCATCAATAATTTGACAACCCGGGACAAAGCCTTTTTGAGTAGGGTAAATAATTTTATCTTAAAAAGTTTGGATTCTCATGACAAGAACTTTAGTGAAAAGCTTATAGATAGTATTACATAGGCTAATAGGTCTAAATTTTTAAAGGTGGGTGGGATTTAACTTTTTAGGAATTAGGACAATAAAGGTATTATTAATCTATTTTAAAAGTTTACCAGTTTTGAAGAAATATTGAACAATAGCAGTAAGATTAGTTCCCACTATATCCCAATATTCCTAGAAGAAAATAGGAGGGAAGCCATTAGGGCCCAGAGCTTTGAAGGGACCCATAGATAATAAAATAACACAAACCTCCTCCTCTAATATAGGCCTTAGCATTTCTAGGTTGTCTTCCTCAGTTATTAGATAGGGGATTTTATCAATGAATTGATTGATAGTTCATACATTCTCATCATCATTAGCTTGTTCAGTCAACAAATTTTGGAAGAAAATCATAGCTTGTTCCCTAATCTCATTATCCTTAGTTATAATATTTCCATTTTCCAAACATAATTTTGTTATGGAGTTAGCCTTCCTATGTTTTATGGCTGAAAGATGAAAAAAGGTCGTATTCCTATCACCCTCTTTAAGCCACTGAATTCTAGACTTCTATTTCCAAAATACCTCTTATTTGCACATAAGATTCTTCTAATTAGAAATCATATCATGTTCTTCTTTAGTAGTGTCTTTTGAATCATCTCCTTGAGTAATCCACTGATGGATATCTACAAGTTTTCTAGCTATGCTTTTCTTCTAACAAAAAACATGACCAAAGCTATATCTATTCCACCCATGTACTTCTTGTTTGATGTGTAGAAGTTTTTTAACCAATCTGAACATAGGAGTACCCTGGATAGGAATTTTCCACCATTGAGCCACCAATTATCTAAAGTCTTTATGCTTAATCCACATGGCTTTAAAGTAGAAAGGGAAAGGACCACGTTGGCTCTGATCTTTCCAACTGAGGAAGATAGGGCAATGATCAGACATAGTTCTAGGAAAATCCTGTAGATACATATTATGATGATTATCCTAGTTACTAGAAATAAGAAACCTATCTAATTTAACTTGGATCATTTGGTCTCCTCTTCTTCTGTTAGACTAGGTAAAAGTTTGATTTTGTAGCTCCACATCTAGCAATCCCCAATCATTTATAAATTTTGCAAAGTCAAACATGTTGTTAGAGTAATCAAGAATCCCACCAAATTTATTAGAAGGATATAAAGGAGTGTTAAAGTCACCATCCAACATCCATCTAGTGTGTGGGGTGTTGGTCAGGATGCTACTCAAATTAGTTCACAAATTTTGCCTCAGAGCTCTGTTATTTGGGCCATAGATATTGATCAAAGACCAGTTTAAAGAAGGAAAAGAGAAGTTAATAACTAGAAAATGCTTGTTAGAAGCAACAAGAGAACCCTAAAATTTGGCATTATTCTACATAGTAATAATCCCACTAGAAGCCCCTATAGCTGGACTGATGCAAAAAGTAGTCTTAGGTCATATGTAGTCAGCTATCTTCTTAAATCTCTCCTCATTCATCTTGACCTTTTGAAGTAATAAAATATCTAGTTTATCATCTAAAATATAGTTTTCAACCTCAAACTATTTGGAGGGGCTGTTAAAGCCCCTCAAATTCTAGGATAAAATTCTCATTTAGAATATTTGAGGGAATGGGCCTTTAGTGTTTTCTGTTTATCACTGACAATCTCCCTGACAATATCTTATTGCCTTGTTTCCCTTAGGGTTGGTCTCCCTTGTTTGGAGTCAATGCCAACATCCACAAATGTTTTACCTCTACAATTCTTTTTCTTAGGGGTAATCCATTCCTCCTACCCATTACCATTGCCACTTTGCCCTATTTAAACTGCCAATGTAGAATTGGTTGATTGGTCACCTACTTCCAGAGCATGAGAAGTATCCTGGTTTGAATATAAAGATGTTTCTCCCTCAGTATCTGATATTTTTGGAAGTAGAACATACTAATCATCTCTCAAAACTTTGCCTTATTTATCATCCCCATCTATCGATTGGGCATGTATTTCACCTTCCTCAATCATATTGGTCTGTTGATCGAAATAGTTATCTGTATCTACTGTAGCATTCTAATAATCTTTATCCATAACCTTCTCATTATTTCCATCTAGGAAAGCTTTTTCCTCATTACCTAAGACAACATCCTGACCATCTTTTTCAATATCCTTCTCAGTATTATCATCTTGAACAACATTTAATGCATTACCCCTCATTCCTTGACTGCCAGAGTTAATAGTTTTGTGAGAATGATCCTCACCCTCAATATGAGGATCGTCTTTATTTCCCATTTGATTTGTCTTACATTGGGTCATTATATGCCCCTTTTTCTTGCATATTTGACAGAAGGTGGTAGAATTTTCATAGAGGGTCAGCTGAGTTCAAATCCCATATTTAATGTTTAACTCTATGGACATGGGAAGGGTTTGATCAATCTCCACATTGACACAAAACTAGGCATAAACACACCTGGATTGAGTGCGGGTAGTATGATCCATAGTAACATACTAGCCAAAGGAGTTGCCAATAGTCGTAAATATTGTTTCATCCCATAATTCCCTAACAAAACCCTAGATTTAACCAGGTACTCAGATATTGTTGAAGTGATGATTTTTTTATTCATTGTGTGCATCATTTATGGGGAAATTGTTATTCTGATGGACTATTTACTTGCAATGTAATTATGTTATCATACATCGTATATGTGGATTATTGTAGAGTGAATATTATTTTGATGTTAATTAATATGTTACTAATTTATATATTTACTTAACATGACACTTTTATGACCATTTCCTTGGATTACATGTTGCATATATGCATGAGTGATCAAATATTTATATGATTCCATAATATTATCATGTTAACACACATGATTTAAATAATTATAGTTTTATATATAGCATGATGCACATAAATATTTATATTGAGATGATTAATTTTAAATATTCATCCCTCACCTCAAGTACAGGCAAAGTAGTGGGATTTCTATAGATATTTAGGCCTTAAAATAAATAATTCATAGTTTTGGGTAAGATTACGTGATTAAGATGAGAGAGAATTAAGTAGATTGAAACATATGTGAAGCATAAGTGGCAGATTTTATAGGACTGATAGAAGTATTTTAAATATTATGTGACATCATGTAGTCAAATTAAGCATGGTTTATCATATTATTTAGATTGAAAATATTGACATATAGATTATGGAATTTCTATATAACATTGAGTTACAAATGGATCATATATTAGGGAATTAATTTTGTTCATGAAAAAAAAAAATTTATGATGAAAATTCTTATACCACGTAACCACTTTGGGTCTAAATTCACCATATGTGGTTAATTTAGAGTTTCAATTAGTATACAAACCTATTTTGGGATCCACCAGAAGTTTTGTGTCTCCAATTATTGTTAAGGTATTTATAATTCTCAATCAATTTTTTTCATAGTGGCATATCCTTGGGGCATAATAATCCCATGGAATTATCTAATTGAGTTTAATAGAGGGAATATTAAATCACATACCCATAGGTGTATTCATTATTTAATTTTTCAATTTTAAGTAGTTAAATGATCTATTTTATTTCATATTTTTCTATCATGAGTGTACATTTATTTAGACATGTTTCCTTGCATGTTTTTCATGGATAGATATGGATATTTGGGGAATACATAACAACACCAAGTGTATTTACAATTAGGTATAAACATTTTCTATTTTATCCTTTTAATATATCATTTTCAATACTAGACTAAAAGGCATGGGTGGGGGGGATTTGAAGGCACACAAAATTCATATTAGACACTTTGAAAGTTTAGTTTTGGCCTATACATGATATATATGTCTTGTGCCTATACATGTAACTCTTTATCATATTCTCCCTTATCTGTTTATCTATCTATCATCTTAACCAACATAATTTAGTTTCATTCATACTCAAGATCTCCATAGTATGTGGCAAATTATTCTATTATCAAAAGAAAATTATTTCCATATTTTATATCCTTCATTTTATATATTTTTATAGGGTTGGAAATAGTTAGATGATGAAAATTACCATAGGAATTTTCCTCTATCAATAACATTAAGGAGATTCCTTGAATGTATTTCAAATTAAAACATCCTCCATTGGTTCATCATAGGCATGTTTCACATTTAATTTATGGAAGAAATTTTTATATATTCACCTATAAATAAAAATCAATCCTAAGGCCATTTTTAACTTGCATCTACAATTCATATTACCAAATCTTGGGAAATCCATTTGTATAATTTTGAGACATTATTGAAAAACATCTAAATATGTGAATACATATAAGGAAAAATTCCTAAATCAAAGTTTTAATAATAAATTAAGGTCAAATTTACTTTTTTTCATGTGTTGAAATCCAAAAATATGTATTTTTACTCTAGTGGAACACAATTGAGTACACCTAAACATATATGGGAGAAATACATATAGTTTAATCCCTCTTCAAATTATTAGAATATAGTAAATTATCAACAACTTAGGGATTGGTTATGGTTTTACAACCCATATCTAACCCTTTTTTAGGTTAATCAATAATAAAAAGTGTATCTAGGGTTTCAAGTAAAAGGAAGGAAAAACTAGGATCTATGCATAGGAATGAGGTCAACAAATTAAAAAAATAATATATAGGTAGGCATCGATGATACAACTACAAGAGACATATATCAAGGAAATATTGGTAGATATAGCCAAAATTACATATATGTAGGTGGAAAAATATCTATCTGAGGTGATTTTATATATTTTAAGGTAGAAGGATTTGTGATTGAAAGTAAAGGAATAGTAATAAACATCATATGAGGTTGAATGATTTTATCCTCATGAAATACTTTAGATGATCCAATGTGTGATCCTTTAGGAAGGATAAGTAGTTCACATGGTGTGCCATGAATAGTATTTTATTCATTATCATGCCAAAATTTGAGATAATGGTGTAATGTATAAGGTACCACTCACATTCTATCAAGACATGGGTTTCCACATAATATATTATATGATCTTGTATCATAAATGACATAAAACAAAACTAAAAGGGTATAAATAATTATTGTAACTTGGAGTGTAATATCACTAAATGGTGTGTGGGTAATGTAATTGTAAGTGTAGATTATCATATTCATCTGAATTAAAAAAAATTAGTTTAGCCTTATCTAGATAGAAATGACATAATAAAAATATTTTAAATAGAATATATATATAAATCAAAATTCTATGTATACTTGAATGGTGATGTGAAACAAGAACATGAATATATAAAGGACCATTTTTTTATTCATCAGTATGTATTGGTAATAAAATGTAATATAGGGTGATTTTTATTGAAAATTTGAAACCATGCCAATTATTTATTCAATCTTATGGTTGTGTGACATAGTTGAATGTTGTATACATGTTTTCGTATACAAATTATCTTGAATTGTAGTATTATGATTTGGAAATGGATTGAAAATACTTCTAAGTGGATATTAGGCATTATGACAAATTATTTCAATGTTTAATTATGTAATTCAATATTAATAGTGTTTCTATCAATGAGATCTTGAATTTTATGTCCAAATTTGAAGCATATATTTGTATAATTCCAATAAGCTCGATAATAGTCACAAAATAAGTTGTAATTAAACCCTCTAGGTAATTCTTTATTTGTATCTAATATATATGACTCACCCCCCAGAATAGCTTATCTCAATCCCCCTAGATGACCTCCCCCTCAAAATCAGCCTAGAAAGGGAGAGCCATGGTTATGGAGGAGATGGAAAGAAATAAATAGCTACTAGAAAACTTTAACTCCTGGAAAGGTGTAACAAGCATGTTTTGGCCTAGATAAACTCATCTAAGATTGGAATGCATTACACAGATAGGCTGAAGCAACTATTTAGGCCTTTGTTCAATTTCTCAATGCCCTTAGTCCTTTGTTATGAATTCACCTAAGGTTTTAAAATCCCCCCTAGGGATCCCCCAATGGATTCACCCCTAAATAGTCTCCCATGTAAGTAAAAGGTAAGAAGTAACCAAGAATGCTCCTCCTCAGTGAAGCAGTTGAGAGCCTCAAAAAACACAATTAGGCCAAAGTTTCAAAGAATAAATTGACCATCTCAATCAAGTACACTATTGAAGCTGATGACCCTTGAGAGGGACCTTCTTCCTAGTTCTGCTATGTTTTCCTATTTTTTGTTTCTATTCTAAGTACTACTTTTTTTTTTTTAGTTTTTAGGCCCTTGTTGGCCTATTTAAATTTTTTTAATGCACTCTTGTGGTTATAGGTCCCTATAAAACTTGGATTTTACCTTATCAAATAAAAAATATAATTAAATTTGACCAAGTGCTTAAGCACTTTATGAGGGGTTTCTTGTAATTTTTTAAACTAGTGAGTGATCCTAGAAGCATGAAATATAATCCTATTAGTGGCTTGTGAAATAATGTTGATTTTTTTTTCATAATTCTTGTTTTTAAAATTAATTTCATCATTATTCTTATATTTTATTTTTTTTATTTTATATTTGGAGGCAATAGATCTAGAATAAAAATATGTATACTTTAACATATTACCATCCATAATTTTAATCTCAATGTTTTTAGTGCATGATATATCCCATCAAATTATTTAAGTGTGTTAAACATGAATTTGTCCCCAACTGAAGAAATAAAATTATGTAAAAATATATTTTTAAGCTCATTATTGAGAATTTGGTTTGACATTTGTATATGTCTGGTTCTAAATTTAAGCACATTGTCAACTATACATTCATTATGTCATTATTTGATTTGATAAATTTAAGAAAGTGTGATATTTTGATTGATGTTTATAGAAAAGTGTGATAATAACATATTAAAAAAAACATTAAATATTTTCATATAATTAAAATCAAGGTATAAAACTAACATAAGGCATATCTAGTTAAAATTATAAGAAATATCTTGATCACAAGTGATGAAAAAATCAAGATGCAAAATAAGATCTATTACGATGTGATTTATCCATATTTCCACTATATAATGTAAACTTATGAACTTAAAATAATGGAGGAAAGGGGTAAATAATAACTTTCATATTCTAAGGATTATATGACATATCATAACATGAAACCCCATGGATAGGTTTGTTATATGTTTTAGATAATTATACAAGTTGGAATCACATAAAATCAAGTTGTTGTTTTAATAAATTATAATTATATATACCATTTATATTATGATTAACATTGGTATACATATATGTAGGAATTGATGCCTTATTGTTATTAACATTAATTATAATAAAGGCATGATTAGTATTATAATTATGTCCAAGACCAAGGGATGCAATGTAAGAATGTGATCATGTAAAAACATTGGTTTTCAGATTAGTAGTAAGAGGAATGATAAAAACCCTTAGGATAAATATTAATATAAGGATTCACATGAGGAGGAGGTGAAACACTAGTTTGAGGGGAAAAATCAATAACAACATGAGAAGTAGTAACCTCACCACCTAAAGTAGATGTAGAGCTTACAAGAGGTGGATTAATACCATCCAATGGATTTATGGGAGTACGCTTAGAAAAATATTCTTTTTTGTTAATTATTAGTTGTGAAACTTTCAATTTGTATAATAAACTTCTAAACATTTAAGATTATTTTTGACAATAAATTTAAAATTAGCAATGGTAACAAATCTACATTGATCAGCATCATAAAAAAAATGAGTATAAAAAAAAAACCTTGGTCATTTTCATCTTTGAAATAAGGAACGCAATGTATTATATGAAAAATAAATATGAAATAAAAACCAAAATCAAACATATAATTAGGAACATCACTAGAAACAATCATGATCAATGTAATAAGCCAACAAAGACAAATTTGAAATTTGAAAATTAAATCTAAAAATTGAGAGAAAAAATATTATCAAAATCTTGAAATATATTTTCAATAAATGAGTAAAGGTCTATGCACCATTTTAAAAAAAAAATTGGTTATAATCCAAAGGCAAACTTAAGTAAATAAAAAAGCTAGGGTTTTATCAAAATATGTAAAATCAAGTTTTATATTTGAAATTAGATCTAAAAAATTAGAAATGAGTCCCAAAACCCTAATGAGAATCATTAAATATATAGGAATTAAAAAATATAGGGGATCACCTTTTTTTTAAATGTGACACTAGGGCATAATGACACTATTAAAATGGTAAAACAATATGCACAAGGTAAATTTAGGATATAGCAGTCTAAAATATTAATTCATATCTACTCCAATGGATTAAAATAGTAAATAGGCATAATTGAAATTTATTTTCAAATAAATGGGAAATATGAAAATAAAAAGAGATAGGATAGTCACACACTGACCGATTTTTGGAATTCTATAAGTGCAACCCTAGTTTATAAGGAATGAATGTGTTTTGTGTAAAAATTGAACTTTTCACTATTCAAGTATGGTTTTGTTATTTTACTACTAACTAAAAATATTACTATAGTATATTATTTTTGTGCCTCTATGTATTATTATTATTATTATTATTATTATTATTATTATTATTATTATTATTATTATTATTATTATTATGAAACTAATGTCTACTATGTAAATTTATATATTCTATATGTTTATGTGTATGTTTCCCTCCTAATTTTTTACACTCCTATATTTTCACTTATATGCATTGCCTAAAATAACATTATAAATTATGTCTTATTCTTATCTTAACCCAATTTTTCATATAATATATAAAAATGATAAGAGATACAATTATTTGGGTTAGGAAACCTCAAAATGAGTTTCAACTATGCATCGTTTCATGCTAGAATCATACTTCGTGTAGTCCCTATTCATTGTAAAGGTTATTTCAAGAAATGGTTTTGGCATCAACTTATATATAATTTATGATTAAAATAAATAAAAATTCACCTAACCCTATTTTATTACAAATGGATGATGACACAATATCTCGAATAAGACTTTAAATATCGATATGCATGTATAATAATAAATGTGCAAATTTAAGGCTCTAACTTAGATAAATTTATATGAGATAATTATATTATTTGATACTTGATATTAAGTTGGTAGAATTATTGGTAATTTTATGTGTGTGTGTGTGTGTGTGTGTTTGCATATATATATATATATATATATATATATATATATATATATATATATATATATGTATGTATGTATGTATGTATGTATGTATATATATATGTATGTATATATGTATATATATATATATATATATATATATATATATATGTACATACATACATACATACATACATACATACATACATACATACATACATACATATATGTATGTATGTATGTATGTATGTATGTATGTATGTACATATATATATATATATATATATATATATATATATATATATATATATATATACACACACATATATATATATACATATATATATATATACATACATACATACATATATATATATATATATATATATATATATATATATATATATATATATATATATCCTTAGGACTTATTATAGAAAATGGAAAACTATAGAAAATAAAAATATGAAAAATAAAGGGCACAAGAAATTATTCCAAGGTGGAAGGGACCATAAAACCAAAGGGTATGGATTTGGTTGTGGTGAATCCATAATGGGAAAATTTGGTGGAAAAGTTGTGGCCAATGAATCCATCTCATGAGATAAAAAATTATCAAGAAGATTGAAAGTAGCTTAGAGTATTAAAAATAAGGATTAAAACCTAAATGAATGACTATTAAATATATCTATAAGGTATAAGGTTAGAGAAAGAATAATGTGGGGTAGTAATTATCCTAAAATTATCTAAATCTACACAAGTGGATAAATTATGAAAAAATAGGTAAAATATGTTATGGAAAATGGACTTGTACCAAATTTTGGTATACACAATAAGCAAAATATACTCAAGAATTTATAAATAAGTCTCACACTTTTCAAATGGAATAATATATATATATATATATATGTATATATATGTGTGTGTGTGTGTGTGTGTGTGTGTGTGTGTGTGTGTGTGTGTACATACATACATACATACATACATACATATATACATACATATATATATATATATATATATGTATGTATGTATGTATGTATGTACATATATATATATATACATATATATATACATATATATATATATATATATATATATATATATATATATATATCCTTAGGACTTATTATAGAAAATGGAAAACTATAGAAAATAAAAATATGAAAAATAAAAGGCACAAGAAATTATTCCAAGGTGGAAGGGACCATAAAACCAAAGGGTATGGATTTGGTTGTGGTGAATCCATAATGGGAAAATTTGGTGGAAAATTTGTGGCCAATGAATCCATCTCATGAGATAAAAAATTATCAAGAAGATTAAAAGTAGCTTAGAGTATTAAAAATAAGGATTAAAACCTAAATGAATGACTATTAAATATATCTAGAAGGTATAAGGTTAGAGAAAGAATAATGTGGGGTAGTAATTATCCTAAAATTATCTAAATCTACACAAGTGTATAAATTATGAAAAATAGGTAAAATATGTTATGGAAAATGGACTTGTACCAAATTTGGGTATACACAATAAGCAAAATATACTCAAGAATTTATAAATAAGTCTCACACTTTTCAAATGGAATAATGCACCTAATAAATGTTAGACACAATGTCTCAACAAGTCAAGAGCATAATTTATTTTTAAAAATTATGGACTAAGGTTAAGTACATAGTGCACAACTGAGTGGATGGATTAAAAGACTTATGTCACCTAAGTTTTGATATTTGTCCTTATTCTACATGTTCAATGTGGAGTGGGGAATTTATATGATTCCTAAACTTTGAAGTGGCCATGGGGACACCTTGAAGTATGGATCAAACTTATCCATGTGAACCAAGTGGAACATGCTCTAAAATATTATGAACCTAGGCCAACCCTCATTTACATATTTAGATGTACCTTAAAATAAAATCCCCCAAGGGATAACTTGAGTGGATGTGATAATTGTATTAGGTTAACTAGGTATTGAGTTTAATACTTAGTTTACCCAAAGTGTGTGGATTGGTGCATATGCACACTACTTACCATTTGAAGTATCCATGGGGAAACCTTAATGTAGGGGTCATACTTCTCCTTGGGAACCAATTGGAATACACTCTTAGACATTATGTATCTAGGCCCACCCACTTGTACACTTTGAGATGTAGAATAAATTTATAAAGGATGGAATCAATTTGGAAGGTGTTTTAGGATTGAATGAACAACAAAAAGAATAAGTTTTCCAATGGATAGATTCTACCTTGTAGAAACCTTCCTAATTATACTAAAAAAAATAGTATTTTTTTTAAATTTACTTTCAGAAACTAGTGTTCTATTTAAAATCATAGAAACACAATATAATATTACAACATATAATTATTAAAATTTCAACTTTAATTTCCAGTGCAACTTAGAGTGTTACAACTTCATGAAATAAAATACATAATGACACAGCTATGGCTGATCTCACAATATAAAAATGGCTGTTCAAGTAAATAATATTACATTTACAAATTCA
>JARHVA010001286.1:1520000-1547500 GCA_037957365.1 Torreya grandis | reverse complement strand
GGTGATTAGATGGGTGATGGAAGTGTCAAAACTATGATATATCCTTGTTTGATTCTTAGTGAGTTTTACTAGTAAGTCAACCTCCATATCTTGATCTTTTATACATGTCTGATCCAAGGTTTAATTCTTGCCTATTATTTCTTCTAATAAATTACTTGGTTCATTTATTTTTTAATTTTATACAATGATCTAAAAAATTGATTTTCTTCATTGCATATGCTTCATTACAATTTTTATTGATATATGGATGGATAGAGATGAATAAATTATAACATGGTAAGAAGAGAAAAAATATCTAGATAAGCCTTTTCAATGGAAATCATGCTACAAGATGAGCTTAAATTCACACATTCCTTTGATATATATGTTGCATGGAAATGAACATTTATCTTCAATTTTTAAAAAAAAATAGGTTATATTTCATGGAAAAAATTTGAAATTCATAAAATGGAATGCCCATCATGGAATATAAGGTTAATTTGGAGGTAGTTGATTATGAAAGATTTTAATGAAAATAAGATTAGATTTTTTTTGAGGTAGTTATTCAGTTTTTTTGGTTTAATTAAAAAAGAGTGACATTTATAGGCATATTAGTGTATTAGTTTATAAATGGGTTTAATAATATTGTGGAATGTCTGGTGAACAATCCAAGTATGATTAGCTTATCTAAATTTATCAATAAATATATGAGTGGAGTAGCAAAAATTTTTTAAGATAATTAAAATGGTTAAAAAATATAAAATTACAATGGAATTTTTTAGGTTTCAAAAGGTGTTTTCATTGAAATATTCATTTCAAATAATTGTTTTCTCTGTCAAGTCTTCAAGTGGTTTCATAATATTTATGATGCTCTATTTTTTTCAAGTTTGAGTGGTTTCCTTACAAGTGGAAGTGTTTAAATCCTCCTACCTTGTCATTTTAATATAAATATTTGGGGGGAGTGGTAAGTGGGTGTCCATGGGATAAACATTCCATATGTCAAGGTAATTTGTTTCTAGGAACATTATTTTTTCATTACATTTTGAAGGATTGAGATATGAAGGTTTATCTTTTGAAACTATTGACATTACATTGTAGGAAGTTACATTAATTTTTAAAGGATATTTATGAGGTTTTAGATTCAAGGGTTTAAATTGTGTATCATAGTTGTTTTATAAAATTATTAGTTTATTGAATATTTAAAAAAATTATTTAGTTTAGGGCTACAAAAGTTATGGTTGTAAAATGGTTTTTTTTTGCAGAGATTATGGCTTTCTATGATTTGGATGTTTGTATACATCATGTTTTGATTTATTTAATGGTTATCTTTAATTTTTTTCTAAAAATATATATATGTTTGTCCTCATGATATATATATATATATATATATATATATTTTTGAGTTTGTGTAGATTCTACTGTTGTTATAAGGTTAGAAGCATATTTATATAATTAAGGGTGGATGTTTTTTTTATTTGTGTTTTTTTGAGAGGGTTTTTAGATGTGGTTGTCTGAGGGACACTTTTCTATATTTTATTTTAATTATTTTAACAAAAAGGGTGAGTAAGACTCTAACTCTTTTTTACTAATAAAAAAATAACACAAGAGAGATCTAAGATAATACCATAAATACCAATAATCAAATATTCCCCAATGCTTGAAATATGATTTTAAGTACATATGAATTATGAACAAGAAATGATCATAAAAAGAGAGATAAGTGATTGAAACTAATATACATTGGTTTTTTATTTGATTTATGGCATTAGAAACAATATTATGAGGTTGAATTTCTTAAAACCCTAAAATATTAATATCCATAAGATGAATAGATATATGGGACCCAAAACTATGGTTGACCAGAATCATATGAACAAATGTGATATATTTATTTATGAATTTAATAACACTATTTGAATGTGATAGTTTTAAATTTTTATATCTTTAACTTTCAGGGATGATTTAGTAGAGGTTTATGATTATGTTTCTAGATTCACATTGGTGAATTTGGATAAATTAATGGAAAAAAGGACATATTTTTGAATTAATATTAATATATAACAATCAAATAAAAATACATTCAAATAAAATAAAAATTTTCAATCAAGTGGTTTGACTCCTTTTGAGGGTTTTAGCTACATATTTTAGTCTTTTGAATTAGGGATCAATGTAGTTTTAGTGATTTTGAATGTCCCAACCCAAGTGAGATAAATTAAATCACTTTTTCTCCATAGATAATACAATGAAACTATACCAAAATAGAACACTTTAAAATAACTTTTTATTATTGAGACCACCATTACCATCCCATGAAAATTATGGTGTGAGTTTCAAGTAGTAGCATATAAATATGTGAAATTAGGTTCAGGGATAAGTACTGATATATTTAGAGAAGTTTCAAATATATTTAAAGAGATTAAGGACCTAATTTTTATTAATTTAAGTTAGATAATTCATAAATAAAATAAATTATACACATGTGTATAAATCATGACCAAATAGGGAAAATACACTATGTAAAATGGTCTTATACCAAATTAGGTGTCTTAAAAATGTTATTACTTTTATGTGTATATGTGAGTGAATTCATGTGTGTGTTAAAGTATAAAACTAAAAAATTCAAGCATGCACCTTCACTTACCTATGGAATGGTGGAGGGAATAAATGAAGCTCCATAAAGGTTTCATGCACACTAATTTCTGACATACCTCAAAATAATATCCAATTTCTACAATTAGTCAATGTTGTACTAAAAAAAATGAATTTTTATAATTTGAAATTTAGTTTTAAAATTTAAAAGTAAAAAGAGCATAAAAATTAATACACTTGATATGTATCTAACCAATAACCATGTATCTTAAATTTCAATGCCCATTATTACACTTAAAACCTTTCTAACAAGTGTTATACATAGCCACCACTTATATAGGAGATTTTTCAACCCAAAATGCTTCTTGATCAAGGAATTATATAAATCTATCTCCAATTATGGTTGAAAAAATATATTCCTAGTATCCTTCACTCAATAGAATCTTAAATATTCTCTTATGTATTCCCCTTATTTTGGTCAGGGATTTACTAGCATATACTTTTAATGACTTATCTCAACATAATATAGTTATAAGTGTAGCAACCTAAATTATGTATTATAAACATTAGAAACATAAAATTTGGCAAACTTTAACATATTTATACATTTATTATATATTTGAGTCTAGTTCACACTTTTACTCTATATTTATACCCACTTGTTTTCTTTCAAAACTAAATTCACTATATACACCTATTCAAGATCAGTGTAGTCTATACAAAAATATTCCATACTCCTACATATACCTTATTCATATCTCAGATCATTGATTTTCACTTCGATAATAGTGTTGATAATACCTAGACACTTTTTGTTTACTACATATGTCCACCTATGCTAGTAGTGTCCATTAATAGTCACCAACTAATTTTAAAATTGAGAAGTCTTCACTAGATTGGATGAGCCACATTTCATGGATCAGTCATAGTAGGAAATAAAATAGAGTCATCTATAAATAAAAATTGATCCTAAGGTTATACACTTGGTCACAACTTGAAAAATTTAGGAATAAATTAACACTATCTTGAGACATTATAAAAAAAGAATAAAAATGTGAAAACCCCTCAAAGGAATAATGTTGGATCTAAGTTTTAATACATGCACAATTCAAAGTCGATGGTGTAAAGCATCAAAATCTAAACATTGCATTGCATTCTATAATTATCAAAATGATCCAACCACACACACACATGGGATAAATGTGTGGTTTTATCCCCATTCATAGTATTATAAAGTAGTTAATTCTTAGTTACTTAGTGGGGAATTTTTAGGCTATCTAACCCAATATACTAACCCATTTTTAAAGTTCATAGTATCATCAAAAATGGGATTAGGGTTTCATAGGAAGGCGAAAAAATTAAAATATTAGCACATAGGACTGAAGATGAGCACACACAAATGTATCATATCTATGAATAGACACATCTATATAAAGAATCATAGACATATATAGTCTACAAGGACATTACTAGTAGAGAATGGCATTACTAATTGCCTCAAGGGTCTCACTATTACCAACAACATCTATGTAGGGTTTGAGATATATTTTATTATCTGAGTAGTGATAGATCATACATAGAATATTTTTAGATCAAGTGATTAATTTTATGAGAAACATAATTTATAAATAATATAGGTACACAACATCTCTTTTTATTTTTCAATTTCAAATCTTATTAATGTAATATTTATCTATTTGTTTATCAGCTCATATTCTATTATTTTTACTATATTTTACACAATCTAAATGATCCTTAGTTTTAAATTATTTAGATCCCACTAATCCAAAATAAGGAAAACATTCTGGTGAATTTGATCATTGATATGACCATGAAAATACCTAGGGTTTTTATACTCTAGAGTTTTGTATTATTATGTGTTCTGATATATCTTCTCTATTAGGGTTTTAGTTTTGTATTTGATTTCAAATTTCTTCTTTACCTAAGAAAAATAAACCGTATTCCCTAATATTTCATAGTAATTTCATGCATACACCCTTTTCATATTTTATTTCATATTTCCCTTTTTCCTACAAACATATAAAAGTATGAAATTTTCCTCATTTCCTTAAGTTTTCATAATACTTTCATGTGTACACCCTATTCCATATAAGAATTTTATGTCTCATTTACCTATACATTAAATTAATAGATTAAGTGGGATCAAAATTTATCATATTCATATTATTTTGACTCAATCCCATGTTTACATGCCAACTAAAATGGTGGATTCTCATTATATACATGTCACTTCTTCTATTTATACACAAATTATTGAGGAATGCATAAATGTAAATGAACATGTTATCAATGATGTTATACCAAATATTTTAAATAATTATCAAGATGATATGAAATGTAATAGTTAATATCATGGTATAATTTTATATCCTAAATAAGTATATACACTTTTAAATTTTATAAATAGAATTATAAATCAAGGTAAATACATAGATATTATCTTACATCTTATCCTAAAGGTTAATAATGCAAATATTTATAAGGAAACCACATATGAGGAACAAAAATATGAACTTTTGAATTAAACTAATGAAATATATAGAGGCATATATCCTACAGTATGTGTTCAAACTATTATTCCTACTGATACTATTCATGTGTTTACACCTATGCATACACCTAGTGTGGGGAAAACACAAGTTCTTATATTTCTATGGTTATCCATTTTTAACATACTTTTTTCATCCTAAGATTAAAATTCATGTGACACCACTTATTTATAATAAATTTAATGTGTCTATGTATCAAGTCAATAGTTAATTGAATTGAACAAGGTTCTTATAGAGTAGGGAATTCAATAAACTCTCAATAAATTTACATTACCCTTTGTCCAAAAATATTTCCATTTATCCCTTGCATATAGGGTTAAATTTACATAATATTACACTATTTTATGGTAAATTTGATCTAGAACAATATCTTAGAGTTTTCCATTCCTCATGTTTAGACTATGCGTCTAATAGTAAGTTGTAAAAAATATATTTTTCCTAGGAGCCTTATTGATTATGCCTTGTGATGTTTTTATGGTATTCCTCTTTAATCATTACATGTTTTTAATACTTTGGATGACCAATAACTAGTTCAATTCTATATCAATATTAATAAGAATGTTTCCTATGCTCAAATTGCAAAAATTAAGCAAGGACATAATGAGCCCATTAGTGGCTATGTGCTTCACTATAAGATTATGATTTAAATAATGAAAAATATTATGGCTAATAATTAATTTTATGACATATTAAAGAAAATAGTAATTTCACCTATCCATTATTTCACTATGTTCATATGATTACAAAATTATGATGGCATGTCCAATATAGTAAAATATTATTTTGTTAAGCTAACTTCAATGAACAAGGTAAAGTATGGTACCAACCCTCACACACATTCTAATGCCAAGTTTCAAATAAAACCACCTTTTAAATCTAAGGCTAATTATAATAATAATGAGGCTAAAATGGAAGTCAATACGATTTCACAACCTAATACAAGGTTCATCATTTCATCTCATTAAAGGAGGAAATTCATTATGATTATCATAACATCCTCATAACATATTAAAAAAATTAATCAAGATAAATATTGTATCACTCCCTCCACCAATTGATATTTGTGATAAACTCAAAACTATGGGGTTTAATATCAATGTATGTTGTGACTGACATAGATGTGCATGGCATTCAACTAATAAAAAGTTTATCTTAAGATATAATATACAAGATTTAATTGATAAAAACATTATTAAAATATATTATTTTAGCAGGATTATGAATGATTTGATTTCACATCCTAATGAAAACCTTTATAAATTCTTAGATCCATTCCCAAAACATGTATCACAATAAACTAGGACTAATATTGAGGTACATATGACTTACAACATGCATCCTCCTTTGAATTATTATATATTATAATTAAGGAGATTCATCCTATAAAAAATATTATGGTACACTTGAAATCACACCTATAAATTGAGATGTAATTATGTTTGATGAGCAAGAAATTATAGATGATGACTATACCAATGTGGCTTTTTTAATATGTGCTTTTATTAAATCACACCATATACATAATGTTCTTATAGGTAATATTTTAATTGAAAACATTTTTACTATTACATTAATTACTAGTCTTAGGTATACACATAAAGACTTGAATGTTAAAAAAAGTATTAGGTTTTGATGGGAAATGGAAAATGATCTTGGGATCATTGCACTACTAATTATGGTAGTTCCTCCATATATTTATACTTTATTATTATTTATTCCCAATATTTGTGCATTTTAAGTTATATTACGATGTTCATAAATACATAAGATATATGTATTTTCATATTTTATACATCAATGCTTGAAGAATATCTATAAAAATCAAGTGGTTACTATTCAAGGTATCCCATGTTAATACCCTATTCAACCTAAGACATTCCTTAGATACCTCCATAGAAACATATTATATAATTTATATAGGTCTCTCATACAAAGGAAAATAATTTAATTTCCTTGATGACTAGTTATTCATCATTTGTTACATTAATTATCATTTTAGTGCAACAAATTTACCTAGTCGATCATGGGTAACTATAAAAAATTGTGGGATAATTTTATGCAATTTTCATCAAATTTTGTAAAATGCATGTGTTATGAAAACTAGGATTGGTATATACTAATCATAAATGTGTATGCATTATAGAGTTTAAAAAATTTGTATGCATTTTAAATACTATAAAATGTGTATGAATTATAATGTATACATATTATTTTGTATATACATAAAAATAAAAACAAATAATTCCATACCCTTATTTTTATCTTTCATGTTGTGTTTCCTTTTTGCCTCATATCCAAGTGTCAAAACATGTTCACATTCTATTTCCAAGAGGATACAAAACACCCCACTTTGATTCATTTTTATTATTAAGTCTATCAATAGACAATGTCCTAGTCGAGAGGAGGTAAGTAAGTAAAATTCCTACCAATTAACAAAAAAATTTGTCACTTATTTTGGATTTGCATTATTTTTTTGTTAAAATAATTTTTGTTTTTTTAACATCCCATTAAAGTGATCCAATACCCTCCTAACCCTCCTCCTAACACTCTTAAACCTCATAACCCTTCTCCTAACACTCTTAAGCCTCTTAACCCTCCTATCCCTTCTATCTATCCTATCCCTCCAATTCCACAAGACTCCCTATATATTATAGAGGATCTAGCTACACATATAATTGAAAACAAAATATAAATTTAAGAGATAATTAATATTATGAGGGACTCATGTTTTGATAACAACCACCATAGTTATTTCATAGATATAATATATTCATTAGTAGGATAAGTTGACTCGATAATGAGTGAAATTTAAATATGGGAATCTTACAGAGAGATATGCAAGTCTTACTATGATTAAAAATTATCAACACATGGTGTGACAGATAATAAAATAAAAGAAGACCAAAATTTTGAATTATTAATTGATCCATAAATTAATGGACCACATCATTTATCATGTTAAGGGTTATTAATCATTGGTGCTAACATATTTTCACAAGAAACAATTTTTGGGAACAATGGTGAATTTTATTTGAATACCCATCTTGTAACAACCATGACTTTCCATTTTATTTGTTGAGGAAACTTTATTGTTAGTTTATCCTCAAATCTATTCCTAATTATTTTCACAACACAAATTTTTAGGGCCAATAAAAAGGCTTTGCACATGGTATACTAGGTGCATCGCATGTTCCTAATTATCCTATAATATTCCTTATCCAAAATCCACTTCATCCTGAGATCCACTCTATAGTGAAGGATGTTATCTATATTGGTACTTTGCATGTTTTTTTTTCACTTATTGAAAAACTCATTCTACACAAGAGTAAAATTTTTAAAATTGATGCTAGAGAGGGTGGATATGGGGATACTCAAACTATCATGAATTTAAAATTACACCTTTATATATCTTATGGTGTTATTTTCATTTGAAATTCATATAATAATGGTGGTGCTTTTGAGGGCCTAGATTCTATCATTATGACCGATGAGTTTTTGACACATACATTCTATGTGGAAACATCAACTATACCTATGCATGTATCTTATATATTTGACATGTTAAATTTTAGATATATTTGTATTTAAAAGGTGAAAACTAATTTAAATTAAAAAATTAATAATATATATATATATATATATATATATATATGTATGTATGTATGTATGTATTTTTTTATGTTGTAAGAGGGGAAAATTCCATCATTTTCATAGCCAAATTGTGGGCCATATACTAGTGCATTTATTGTTATTACTTGGCCAATGTATACATATATAGAGGTGATTTCTCATTAATATTATACTTCATGTACATTTATGTATTTATATAGATATGTCCAAGTATAAATCATATTGTTTTGTTAATTTTATGGCCATAGCAGAGAATCTTCTATATATACAAGCAAAAATAGACATAGGCATTATGATGCAAAGCTTATGTACAGATAATATACTTAAACTTTATTTTCAACAAATCCTTCTAGAGCAAGGATGAATGATTTAATGGTTACTCAATGGTGTCAATTATCTACTTTTATTAAATTTTTATAGACCTTTATCCAATCTTATTATAACCTTTTTTTATAATTCCTCAATCTAAGTACAAATATCTCCTACTTGCAACACTCCCCATGCACAACTTTGCCTTCACTACACACAGTCCCTAATAGCCCTTTTTAAGAAAAATATTTTTTGTATGGATTTTTATAGGATATAATTTATTAACAAAAAATTGTATAATATAATTCTCTTTCATCCACTTTCCCTTTACCAAGTTTCATGCCTTTATTTCTTTCTTTAGATCCTTTTTTTATTTACTCATTATTTAGTCCCTATTTAGGTTAAGTCATTATATATAATTTTTACTCACATTAAGCTATGGGGGTATGGAACCATTCTCAACAAACTCAAAAATACTGAAATCTCCTTTCATGCATTAAGATATAGTAAATGATAGATTTCGAGGTGTTTTTACTCGTTCAATCTCTTGAAATGTGAACTTCAAACCTCAAAACCTTAGTTTAGGTTTCTCTCTGACTTCATGAGTCTGAAAAGATTTTTAAATAGTTTCCATGCATATTTAACCCTTTGAAAAAAATTTCAACAATAAAAAAGGTATTTTTTTACTATTGTTCACCTCCACCAATGACTAATTTCCCACATTGAGACTTTTATACACAAATAATCATTAATAGGATTCTATTCATCTTTGCGCACACATTTTGTCTTAATTATATATAATAACACATTCATCCATCAATGTACTACAAGAAACCTCTCACAATATATTTTATTTCACCTATAATGTTATTTAGACCTCTTCTCCTCCTTCAGTAGTAAATATGCTCTCAAATGTCATTCTATAATGTCTTTTCCAATTTGGTTTACACAAAAAAAATGTAAAATTATTAGAAACAAGATTATTACCTACTCTAATGAGATTATTTGAACACTTTAAAGGTTCCAAACTTTTCACAAAGAGAACATAGGTTCTTTACAACTCATAGTACCTCATAGCATCAATAGTCTATCCATGACCATCTCTCTTGATATTGCTCTATAAATGTTATGGAATTAATTTTCATGCATCATAATGCCTCAAATCATAGATCAATCTCCAAGAACAAATCATTACTATGTTTACTTTCATAGAACATCTTGATCATAGTCAACTTGTAAGGTAAAATGCAAGTAAAAAATATAATTATAGGCTTCCTTATCAAAATTTTACATCTTCTTTCATTGTAACTTGGGTATAATGCCCATGATCCATTGAATACATCATCACCACCCATAAAGAATATAAAAATGAAAAAACTTTATAAACACAAGTAACTACCATGACTAATTCTTGTAATCCTCTAAGCCATTCTTGAAAACTACCTCATATGGGGTTATAGATGAATTATGACTAAAATAATTTAACCATATGTTTATATTTTCAATCAACCCATTAAAGACTCAATACTTAAAATTATAAAAAATAACCTAAAACCTATAGAACACCAAAATAAGATACCTAGACACCTAAATCAAAACAAATTTGAAACTAACCAAGATGCGCCTGCATCACATTATTTTTATAATTTCATTTGTATAGCAACTCACTAAGGTATGTTAAATTGTAATTTTGAATTGTAAATTTATATCTATTTTAATAATTTTACTCTATGCTTGAGAAAATACATTAATGTATTATGTACTTAGGGTTATTTAATGGCATCTAATAGTCCCATTTACATGATTAGTAGGGCACAAACTCATATTGTTTATCCCTTTCACACTCATTTTTGTGTAGATAAACCTATCATTAACCTTATTGAGTGTTATAGGAAAATTTAATCTTACCATGATACTATGGTAAGTGCATGTTTAAATGGTTTTTGCATTTGTCTAAAATTAACTTTTGAACTTGGTTACATGTATAGTATAGAAAGTTTATAATAAGATTTTTATATGAACAGGTGTAGTTATATGTGAGATATGAGCATAAAATGACTTGTAATCAGATATTTTAAGACCTAAGAAATGTGATGGACATTAATATACAAGCAATGCATCTAAAGGAGAGCCTTCTTTGAGGAAGGAAAAGAGAGGGAGGCTTTTTGATGATTTAGATGTCTTAGATGATGTTATTTTTATAGGCATTGATCCAAAATTATATTTTGTTCTTATTTTTTTTCCTTTAATTATTTTGTGTGTGTGTGTGTGTGTTCAAATTCTGTGGTGATAATCGTTTTGCATACAATTTGGCACAAATCATTACTTCAAAACTAAATTTTATTATTGTATGCTAATATTTAAATATGATCATCTTTAATATTTAATTCATGTAATTTTTAAAAATAACTTACAATCCTTAAATATATGTTTAAATTGATACTATATTGTAAAAATACTATAATTTTTTAAACTTATAATCCTTAATCACTATTATCTATGAATATGTGTAGAAAAAAATTGGTGGGAAGAGTCCTCGATAGAATTAACTATTCAATCTATGAAAAATAGTTTATTGTAGCATAAATGGAAATTTTGTGATCTTCTTGGGTTGTAATTTTTTACAAGTTATTTCATATGTTTCCTAATTTAAATTATCAATTGGATGAACACATATTAATATTTATCTATGTGTGTGTTTAGATTCTATGATTTAGGCATAGCTAATTTGTGTGTACACAAGTGTAGTTTTTGGGTCCTCCCTTTGGTTATCCCCTATAGATTTGGTATTGATATAGATTTAGACATTGAATTATGGTATTATTTTCCCTAAAGTCCATATATCCTACCTATATATATTATCTAAACCCAGTGACTTATTTTTTGTCACTCATGTACATTAGTATAGTTTCTTTCTTTCCTTATAATGCTATTGTATAAATGTCATTTTACATATTTTTTTCACATAAGGATTTGGTGTACCATTATCATATGAAACAACATTCCATTTTGGATAAGGATATGACACTTTCTAACCCTAGTGAACTAATTACATCCTACTTATTTATTCAGGGGATAATCATGATGCAACCCTCTACTCAACTACATTCTCACTAATAAATAGTGACCCCAATGATCATATATATAAATTTGGTAAATTAGTATTATTAACTTAGGTAGAGGGGTAACATTAGAGGGAAATTTTTTTAAAGCGTGATTTGGTATATCATTTTAAAATTAGATATCATTGATTCAATAGGGATCATTAACTTCCTAATGTGTAAATAGGAGATTAAATGATGAGAATTCAATTATTATATTAATTTGTTACTCTCACTGATTAGATCATGAATTGGGAATCAAATTGGTATCTATATTATGTTATAGTGAAATAATATAACAAGCATCAATTATACTTTTGTTCAAATATCCTTATACATAGATGTTGATTTTGGCATGTCTTATTATGATTTTTTGTTGTATTATGTCTATATTTTCACATTCCATAGTCCATGTAGAACAATTAAAGTAGTTTTTGTAAGATTAACATGGAAACACAAGAATCAAGAACTCTTAACTATGAATGTCTTGAAAACATAAAGCATTTATTAGTTTTTTTTGTTGTAATCACTAAGCTCCTTCTCAAATAATTCATCAATTCATATAAGTACATGTCACATGAATAATATATATATTTGATTTTATAATACACTTTACATCCACCTTCAATGTTCCAAAATATTTGGAGGAACACACTATTGTAAAACTACTTGGGCTATCCTATTAAAAATTTGATTATTATTGAATACCTCACCAAGTGTTGTAGTGTCAAAAAATTTATACCTATTTTGATGGTCTCTCTTAATCCATCAATGTACATAATAACTAAATATTATAGAGAGTGATTTGACATAGATGGATTAAAATTAAAGAGGTTGAGTAATAATCCAAATTGCTTTATTTATTTTGCACTAATACGAAATTTTCCTAGATATTGGAGATCACTTGTTGTGTGGAAGAGATCTGAGTGAAACAAATGTTATGTCGTTAATATATATTCTATGATAGATTTATTGAGCACATTATATTTGGGAATAAGATGAGTAGTATCATCTCTAAATTAAGGAAAACACTCAGTCAAGATGTATGCAAATTCAAATTTAAGTTCAATCATTTTTTATTTACATCTCACACTATTACACTTGACCACCACCATTGACTGTTATGATAAGTTAACCCACCGTAAGTTCACATTATGGACCTATGATGTATGCATTATACACCCAATTATGCCAAATTAAAATATATATTTTAAATTATATGAAATATATTTTGACCATCATTGTATTAGATGATTGAACATGCTCCCATGACCATGACCTAAATATCCACTTGGATGCATGTTTTTTTAGCTATTATAGAGCACATTAATACTGATAATAAACGTTTGTACTATTGAAACTATAGTTGGATATCTCCACCTTTAGTGATTCATGGATAAAAATTGGAACTAACACTACATTAGGGTGGTGAATAATGTCTAGTAACAAGTTCTTGGACTCCAATCATAAAGGAAAATATTCAAAGTAGCCATTCTAGCCTCAAGAACACCATTCCCAATAAAATAAAATTATAGTTTTTAAGGATAAATTTATATGTACATAAAAAAATTAAGTAATTTGGAAGAAATTAAATAACCTCACATGCATTTTTAATCATTATAATTTCATCTAGAGGATGGGGATCAAATGTAGGATATGAATATGTGGTAAATGGCCTAATCAGTGTTGAAATGCAACTTTTATGAAGTCAAGAAATAAATTCTTGTCCTCTAAATGACATTTATGCCTCTAAAAACTAAAATTTAAAATCCATAACTTTTAACACATGTGTATAAGAAATTTACACATGCTCCCATGACCAAAAATTCCAAATCCACTTGGATGCACATTTTTATAGGTGCTCAAGAGTGTAAAAGTGATGGTAACAAATGGTATCAATATTTAATCCATAAATGGATATCTCCAAATCCAATGATTCATGGTTGAAAACTATCACTAAAACTACATATAGAGTGGAAAATAACATCTAATACCAAGTTCTTGGCCTTTTATCATTCTTGGTCAAGATATAGTACATGTTATGGCCTCAATAACACCCTTCCCATTAAGATAAAATTGTAATTTTTAAATATAACTTCATATGTGGATAAAATGAAACCATAAGTCATTTTCTCAAACTTAAATAAACCTCAAATGCATGTATAATCCTTTTAATTTTATCCTAGATCATGGGGATTAAATTTAAGAGACAAATTCATGATAAATGGCATAGTAATTAGAGCCAAAATGTAACTTTTATGTAGTCAAGAGACAAGTTATTATCATCCAAATTTCATTACTACCTCTGAGGCTTCCACTTGAAAATCCATCACTTAAAAGGAATTTAAATATGAAAATTACATGTTCTCCCATGACTAAAATATACAAATACACCTGGTTGTACATTTTACAACTTCTCAGGGGTACAAAAACACTAATAACAAAGGTTATCAATATTGAAACCAAAATTAGAGATCTCCAACTCTAGTGCTTTATGGCTAAAAAATGGAATTTTCACCACATCATGAATGGTGAATAAAATATAGGACCAATTTATTGGCCTTATAAAAGACTTAGTCAAGAGATATGGTACCCATTTTGGCCTCAATAATACCCTTCCCAATATAATAAAATTATAGTTTCTTAGGCTAACTTCATACCCACATAAAATAGGAACTAAAAGTAATTGCACAAACCAAAAGAACCATCATGTGTTCCAAATCCTTTTAATTTCTCCCAATATATCTTGAATCAAACATATGAGATGAATTTGTGGAAGATGAAAAGGTAATTAATGTTGAAATGCAAATTTTATGCAACCAAGAGATAAGTTTTTGTCCTCCAACAATCATTTTTACTTCCCACACTCCCAATTGAAAATACATCACTTGAAAAATGTCTATATAGTAAAATTACACATTATTACACAACAAATCATCTAAATCCACTTAGATGTGCACTTTTGTAGCTATTTAGGAGCTCAAAAACATTGACAAAAAATATTGTCAACATTGAATCCATAGTTGAATATCTCCACCTTTGTGCTTCATGGCTAAAAAATGGAACTACCACCACATCAAGGGTGGAAAATAATGTATAATACCAAGTTATTGGCTTCTAATCATGCTTTTAAAAGAGATATAATACCTATTTTAGCCACAAATAATTCTCTTCTCAATATGAGAAAATGTCAAATTTTAAGGCTAACTCCATATGCATATAAAATGGAAACCTAAGTCATTTACACAAAATGAAAGAACTGTCACATAAATGTTGAATGTTAGAAGTAAAATCACTAGTGGGGGTGAATCCATGAGCCCAAATAATCTAATTTCAATTCTAATCTTTATAAATACTTAATCATCTACCACAAGCATTCATGAATCATAAACAACATTCATGGTAATGAGAAAGAGAGACAATGCAAGATTTATCACATAACACAAGACATAAATGGGAAACCCTCTTCGGGAATAAAACCCAATGGAACCTATAATTTTACTACTATCCTATAAAATAAAAGATCGAATTTATACCAAATACAACTGATCAAGGAACTAAAATACCTATTTAGTGAGACACCAATCCCACAAGGTGCTACTACACCTGTTTAGCTGCACTGAAATAACAACCAAATATTTAGCAAGTTTTACCTTGAAATGAGGCTATAACCACCTTAGATTTTGAGCTACCAGACAAAACCTATAAAAATAATTCTAACTCTAAACTAATGTCAACAACACCTAATTATGGGCCTCAACTTATCTCTCTTCACCTTCACTCACACTCAATTTACAAGTGTATAATTCTACCAACAAAAATATGACCAGTGGGTCATAAAAATAGTCCTCAAATTGATCTACTCTTCAACTCATCCTCAAGGCACTCTACCCCTCATTTTTATCCATAAATCACACACAAGCCTCTCTCTAAAACTCTCCTTAATCTCTTACACAAAGTCTAGAACCCATCATCTTTAGTTCTACTATTTATAGAGCAATCTTAATCAACACCATCTTGGTTGGCCATTAGGCATGTCTTAACCATTAAGACATTTATCATATGAATATAAGGCTCAATTATAATCTATATAGGTCAACCATAGTAACTATGGGTAACACTTAAGGAACTACACCTTTTAATAAGGCACTTATAGTCTTTGTAGGTCTCATGTGCCTTAAGAGTTCTCTACCATTTTTATTTTTATTTTATGATAAAATTATCTTTTATCAAAATATATGATCAAAATATAGGGCTCTAGTTTTTCCAATGTTAAATTCAAATATTTAAATAGTAATGGTCATAGTTAGCATTCAAACATAATGCTTGAATCTCATGAACTCTCAACTCAAGATCAATCTCACTCTATTGATCTTGACTGAGATTTAATGCATAAACCACAAAAGACAAATGTTAAACATCTATTATGTTGACTTCATATTTTGTAATATGGGATATTTGTCTCAATGTGATCCATCAAATTCTATGGATCAATTAGGTCATTATCGATCAATGCTCACCATTGATCAAACTATAATAATGCCCACTCATTGTTGGATCATTATCCTATACCTTTTATCAAATGTTAAATGTGATGTACCTATCCTCATCTCCATACCTCTTAACTCCTTGGAATAAATGTGAACCATTGATCTTGCTCAAGATTTAACTCATTCAAAAATGACTAAGAATGGGGACCCTTTAAATATGCTTGAGTAACCATTTTTGATCCTCAATAACTTTTTATGTGATTAAATGTAGGATACCAAACTTGGATCATATGATCTCCTTCCATAGTATAATTCAACTATATATCACACTACTAAAAATATTGTGTGTGTGAGATATAATTCAATTAATGTGCCTTATAAAAAAAATTTGTCATAGAGCCAACCATGTCAAAATATACTTGAGAGGCCAACTTTGATCATCCATAACTTTTGTCGTGCTTTAGTGGATGAACATAAATTTATCACAAATGATCTCTGCACAAAACTAAACAAACCTATATGATCATTTTGTCTTTAAACCTTCACAAGTGCAATATATAACAACATCAAAATTCTCACTTAGCTCATTTTGCCAATTGGGAAATTGACTATGGGAAAACACATTCAAATTACTTGGGAGTCCAACCTTTCATATGTGTATCTTTCGACACATTACATTAGATGATCTATAAACTATCAAAACTAAAATAGGCATAAAAATGAATAAACCCATATGATAATTTTTTCCTCATACCTCCATGCATATGAATGTTGAACTCACCAACATGCTTACTCAACTCTTTTTGGCCAATCTACAAAATTGGCTATGGAAAATAATGATTTCTAACTAAGAAGTCAAATTTGCACCCTCATAAATTTTACTCTACTCTAATGAATTACTTGAGCTATGGTTCATAAAAAATATGGAATATAGTTATCACACCCATATGCCCAAATCCCCTTGACTCCTTCTCATGTGGTAATGGTGACATCATCAAACTACCTATTGAGATTTTCTACCACTAGACCCAAAGTGTCAAAATGAAAACTATGATTAACCAAATGAATTCTACCCGTACACACAAGATATCCAAGCATAGATAACATCGTAGGGACCTCTTTTAAATTCTCCAATCATCATACTCATCCTTAAAAATATATAATCATGTCATCATTAAAGATCAACCAAGCATACTAAGAACAAGCATATTTCACACTTTCTCATTGTCACTTAGGCTATCAAAGAACTTCATCCAATCACTAGAGAATATCCATGACACCACCATGACATCATCATGACAAATATCTAAATATTACTGCCTTTTTCATTTATTTCAACACCCATAAAAATATAAAAATATATCTCACCTTCTCTCTCTTCAAAGCACTCCTATAACAAGAGCTTTCTCCCCAATAAGAACTTTTATCAACATGAACTTTCACCCCCTTTGACATAATGAAAAAGTGGGCACAAATTGATATTTAAAACCTAAAAATAATATAAAAATAGGAAATTACCATCTTATAAAATATGATACAATCTCCCCTTTACCTTGAGCCAACCTAATTTTATCTTGACAACTTCTTGTTGCTCCATGCCAACACTCTCTTCAATCAAGCACTAAAAACAATGAAAAAAGAACAACCAAAAGAACTAGAATCTGATGTAACTAACATAAAAAAAAATTGAGAGGGGATCCCCCTAATAACTCTAAATAATTTCACCTTTTGAACATTTGTATATGTCCACACACCATGAAGAACCATCACACATGTTAACTAGCATCTTCTTTCAAACTACCATAAGAACCACAAAAAACTTCATGCTATTCACTAAATAGGAAAAATTTACTAAACCAACATGATATCTCATCATTAAACACACATACCTTACTCTTTTTTAAAAATTGAGCCAAAATTAGTCTTCTTCAAATTAGGCATGTCTAGCCTCCTTGTAACCCTATCTGAAACTTACAAAGCCCACACCTTTCAGTAGACATAAATTCAAGACCTAAAAATTCATATCTAGAAACTCTCATGTGCTCCCTCAATAAAAACTAATTTTCATCACCAGTATCATTTTTTGAAATATACTTCCTTCACAAACCTACTAGCCAACTAACCCTCCATATTAACAAAAACTTGAATAACTAGAGAAAAACAAAACTTCAAATATTTTTGAAGCTTTATTTGACAACCCATTTGGCCCATTTAATATATTAAGAAACCTCAAACCTTAATTCACAAGGAAAACCACTTTTCTATCAAATCCAAAAACCCTAAAAACTTAAAACAAATAGGGTCAACAAACCTCCTTTTGGTCAACACACATACTTGAAACTTATTACACATCTGGAAACACCCAACACACACTTTTGGACCAAAATTTGAGCTTCCATACCTTTGGGAACCCATACATCCTATAACCCATTTTAGGCTTGCTTACCCTTAAACCAAAAGTAGATAAAACTTAGAGCACTAAAAAATCCTCATTTGGCACATACATACCTTCAGACCTAAAAAACACTTGGACCTCACCATAAATAAATGCACAGACCTTTCTAAGAACTAAACACTTATTTACATATGAATCAACCTCATTAAGCCACCAAGAACCACCTAATCTGACTCTCTACTATAGCTCCTTCTCAAACCTCTAAAATTGGCTTATGAACTTGTTGCTCCCCCCTTAACTAAATACCTTCTATGATTGGCATCAACATCTTGAGAAAAAAAACTTGCTTCTCCATATAGATACACCTTCTATATCTTAATACTCTAAAACTAAAACAAATCCTCATCTTTCATCACCTCCTTGCTTATCTAATATTTGTAGTTCTTCTTCTTTGGCTTAGGAAAAACAACTTATTCATCCACTACAACAATATCCGTTTGTTCTATGATTGAATTTATAATATATGGAGACAACATAGGTTCATTGCATACCTTTTCATCTAAATAATCTTCCTTTCATCTTGGAACTTGATCATTAGGCACAAATAATTGATGTTTTTTGCATGAATCTTTCTGAACAACAACAAGATGTTCACTTAGATCCATACATACCATAGAACTAGCTTTAACTAACACCTTAGTCTTATTCTTGAGCTTAGTCTCTTTATTCTCAATATGAGCATACATTGAGACCTCTTGAGACTATACAACTTTAGAAGCATTCTCCACCATAGAAAATAGATTACTTGGACCCATAGTCTCATCATGACTCACACTTATCAACTCTGGTTTCCATGTGTTAACTTACCTTTTTTTTTAACGCTAAGAGCTTGATTAAATATAATTTGTCTTTTAAGCCTTTTCTTTCATAAACAAGTAATGTGACCTCTATGTTTACAATTGTAGCACACCATATATTTTACAAGAAACATATCTTGCCTTACCTTATTTGGACAAAAAAATTAGAATGTCCTATGTCATGACAAATAAAACAACCTCCCCTTTTTGAAGAGGACTCACCTTATCTAATATTATGTGGATAATGGTTTTCAAAGTTTCACACATCAATAAAGTTAAATCACTTGATTCTCTTCACACCTTTTGACTGATGACCCCCATCATAGTTTCATGTAAATTCATTTATAATAGGTCTCTTGTACTCTCTAGCCCTATGACCAAATCAATTAAATGTATAATAGTAACCATTGAATCTTGTATATATCATGGCATTTGGTTATATGATCTAATTTATCTTTACTCTACTAGTACCTTCATTCCTTATCTGATGATTTTATTAAAAGTATGATTGTCCTAGTTCACATTAGTCTTCATCTTGTCTTGAGTTATAGTCATTTTTCCTCTTCATATCCAATACTAGTTCTATCACTATCATGATTTTTAACACTTACAATATTGTTTAGATCACATGTGATCTTTTCAAATCTCATAAATGTCTTCACCTTATTCTTTTTTTAGCTCAGATTTCAAATATTCATTTTCAGAAACATACCTTGAACATTCATCTTCTTTATCTTTTAGGCTTGTAGATAGAATTCCCAATTGGGAACTTAGATTCTTGATCATATCTACATGCTCCTTGGTGTATTATTCAATCTTACCTTATACACATTTAATTGCTCCTCATAGTCCTTGAGTTTAGATTGCATCTTTTTATTGATCTTCTTCTTAATCTTTAGTTCTTTAAGAGCATTTATCAAAATAGTTTCATAGTTCACCTCATCTTCATCATCATCTAAATCACTCCAAGTAGACTCCTGAAGTGATAAAATTCCTTCCTCATCTATGAATAGGGCTTCATCTTCAGCAAGACCGTCATCTTCATGATCAAATTCTGAGTCACTGTCTTCATTCTCATTTTATGAGCTGCAATCTTCTTTAGTGTAAAAAATCTTCTTATTCTTGAAGGATCTCTTCTTGTTGTTAAAATCTATGAACCCTTTCTTCCTATATGTCTTTTTTTCTTCATCTTTTCCTTCATCATCTTTATTCTCATGCTTGTGAGGTAAATTTTCAGCAAAATGTCCTATCTCTCCACAGTAAAAATATTTCAAGGGTAGTTTACCATTATACTTTCCTGAGCCAGTGTTGAATTCCATAGTAATCAAAGAAATTAGTTCATCATCATCAATGTCATATATGTCATCTTATTTGTATTTATTACATTAGAACTTATTCTTAAGCTTCATCTCTATCTTGAGTACAACTTCCTTATTTGTTGGTATATCATCATTGTTACACATCTCATAGGTAGTAAGGGTGTCATGCAATTGATCCATATTCAACTTAGTAAGGTCATGAATCTCTTCTATACTATATACTTTTGGATCAAAATTGGTTGAAAGAGACCTTAATACCTTTTGAAAAATAATATTTTATTCAAGATTCTCTCCTGATATTTACAACCTCATCAACTTTCTATAGAAAGGATGCCACTGTATCTTCTTCATTCATATTGAGAGTTTCAAATTGCCTTCTATGATTCTTAAACTTAGCAAGATTAAATTTATAATCTCCTTCAAAAATAGTCTTCAATTTATCCCATATTTCCTTGTCAAATGTGTAATGAGTTACTTTGATGAACTCAATTTCTATAAGACCATAAGTCATGGTATTTATTTCCTTAGAGTTGTTTTTAAATAGCTTATTGTCTACAACACTAGATGGAGGAATAATAAAAGTAGTATAACCATCTAGAACAAATTTTCATACATCAAACCCTAGGGACATAATGTAGGTCTTCATCCTAGCACTCCAAAAAGCATAATTGGATCCATTAATCATTATTTCTTGCTTAGTAGAGAAAAAACCTTGCACATTCTGACTAGACATTGTACTTTGGATCTCCTTCATGTTGTCATGGTTTTACCAAAGGACTTTGATCTGAGACCAATTTTTAGAGGTAAAATCACTAAGAGGGGGAGGTGAATTAGTGAGACCAAATAATCCAACTTTAATTTTGATCTTTACAAATACTTAATAAGTTGCCACAATCATTCATGAAGCATAAACAACATTCATAGTAATGAGCAAGAGAGACAATGCAAGATCAATCACATAACACAAGACATACATGGGAAACCCTCTTATGGAATAAAACCCATTGGAACCTAAAAATGGCTTACTATCCTATAAAATACAATATCCAATTTAGACCAATTACAACTGATGAAAGAACTATAATGTCTATTTAGTGAGATACCATTCCCACAAAGTGCTACTACACCTATCTAGCTGAGCTAAAATAACAACCAAACCTTTAGAGATTTTTACATTGCAAGGGGGATACAATCACCTTAGATTTTGATCTTCCACACAACACCTATAAAAATACTTACACCTATAAACTAATGTTAACAACACCTGATGATGGACCTAAGCTTATCTCTCTTCACCTTTACTCATACTCAATCTACAAGCACATAATTATACTAATAGAAATATGGCTAGTAGGTCATACAAATAGTCCTCAAACTGATCTACTCTTCAACTCATCCTCAAGGAACTCTACCCCTCCTTCTCTCCACAAATCACATATAAGCCTCTCTCTAAAACTATCCTTAATCTCTTACACAAAGTCTAGAACCCATTATCTTTAGTTATACTATTTATAGAGTAATCTTGATCAACACCATCTTGGTCAACTATTAGGCATGTCTTAACCCTTAATACATATATCATATGAAGATAAGGCTAAATTATAATCTCCATAGGTTGGACATAGAAACTATGAGTCACTTTTAAGGAACTACATCTTTTAATAAGGCACTTTTAGTCCTTATAGGTCTCATGTGAACCCATTCACTCCTTTAGCACTCCCTTGAGCAAAATAAGAACATAGGACCAATTTCAAATACATGCATCCACTCCTTATGTCCCCTTCAACATCCTTAAATGATCACAATCAACTTATCTCACCTTTGCATATGCTCAAGAAACTAAAACACTAACTTGATGTACATGGTCACCATGAATGAACACACAATAAACTTCTTAAGCATTATTCATACTCAAGATAGATTTATCACACTTCTAAAAACCACATAGATCATCTTAATGGAGTCTACAAAAATATTCAATATATAATTCATCATGAGACATTAAAATATCATCAATACAAGATCGAATAACCTTCTTGGATCACTTGTAGAAAAATCATGAACACATAGTCAACTTATAAGCTCAATATATTTGACTATATTTACTTTCAAATCTTAAAAACAATATATCTAGTGCACCTTGGAGTTTTCTACCACTTTTATTTTTACTTCATGAGAAAATTCATCTTATACCAAAAAATATGATAGAAATACAAATCTCTAGTTTTTCTTGTGTTAAATTCAAATAATTATATATTAATGGTCATAGTTAACCTTCAAACATAATGTTAGAATATCATTAACTCTTAGCTCAAGATCAATATTTCTCTATCAATGTTGATCAAGATTTAATGCATAAACCACCAAATCCAAACATTAAACATTTATTATATCGATCTCATCTCATGCAATCTGGGATATTTAACTCAACACACTCCAATCTCTATGGATAAGTCAGGTCATTATCTATCAATGCTCACTATTGATCAAACTGTATGAACTCCCACTTGTCATTGGATCATTATCTTATACCTTTACTTAGATGTTAAAAATCATGAACCTATCCTCATCTCATTGCCTCATGACTCCTTAGAACCAATGTGCACTATTTATCTTGTTTGAGATTCACCTCATTAAAAAATGGCTAAGTATGGGGACCCTATGAATAATCCTAAGCAAGCACTTTTGATCCTTAATAACTTATTATGTGCTTCAACATAGGATCTCAAACTTAGACTAGATGATTTCCTTCCATATGATAATCCAACCATATAACACACTAATCATATAACTCTTGCACATGAAAGCTATAATGTCATTAAATTACCTACTAAAAAACTTCTATCATAGAGACAACCATGTCTAAATCTTCCTGATAGGGCAACATTGATCATCCATAACTTTTATCATGCTTTAGTGCGTGAACACAAATTTATCACAAATGATTTTTGCTCAAAATTAAATAAACCCATATATTAAGTTTTTATTTAAACCTTCACATGTGAATTATATATCAACATAAAAATTCTCACTCAACTCTTTTTTCCACACTAAAAAATTGGTTAGGTATGGGAAAACACAATCAAACTACTTGGGAGCCCAACTTTGCATATGTGTATCTTTTGATGCATTACATCAGATGATATATAAATTAGAAAAAATAAACTAGGCATAAAAATGAACAAACCCATATGATCATTTTATCCTTGTACCTCTACATGTGTGAATTCTAACCTCATCAACATACTTAGCTCTTTTTGGCCAATCTACTAAATTTGCTATGGAAAAATAACAAATTCTAACTGATAAGCCAACTTTGCACCCTAATAAATCTGATCATGTTTCAATGAATGAATTGAGATATGTTTCATAACAACTAGGGACTACAGTGATCACAACCATATGACCAACTCCGCTTGACTCCTTCCCATGTGGCCATGGTGAAATCATCAAACTACCTACTAAGATTTTTTGCCACTAGACCCAAAGTGTCTAGATGAAAACTATGATCAACCAAATGAATTACACTTGTGCACACAATATCTCAAAGCATAGGTAACATCATAGTTACCTATTATACATTATCAAAACACCATATTTATCCCTAAACCTATCTAATCATGTCATCATTGAAGATCAACAAAGCATACTAAGAACAATCATATTACACACTTTGTCATTGTCACTTAAGCTATCAAAGCACTTCATCCACTCACCAGAGCATCTCCATGACACCACCATGACATCATCATGACAAATCTCTAACATTTAATCCATTTAATTTTACCATGAAATATGGTAATCTAACATAGGAGATGAGTCTATGGTAGACGACATAGTAATTAGTGTTGAAATGTAACTTTTATACAGTTAATAGATAATTTCTTATCCTTTAACTAGTATTTCCACCTATGAGACATTAACATAAAATTCCATCAATTTTAACACATATAAATATTCAAATTAAACATGATCCCATGACCATTAATTCCAAATCCACCTTGATGCACATTTTTTTAGCTACTCAGGAGTGAAAAAACACTAACAAGAAAATTGTCAATGTGGAAGTTGTAGTTAGAGATCTCCACCTCTAATGTTTCATGGTTGAAATATGGAATTCCACTACATTGGGGGTGGAAAATAACATATATTAATAATTTATTATCCTCTAATCCTTCTTATTCAAGAGATGTAGTACTCTTTCAAACCTCAATAATGCCCTTCCCAATATGAGAAAATTGTAATTTTAAGGCCAAGTTTAGACACGTCTAAAATGGAAATTGTAAGTCATTTAAACAAACATATCAATAAATTTCATGTTGAATTCCTCTAATTTCACCCTAGAGCATATTGATTAATCATAATAAATAAATTTAATATGTATGTTTTATGTAATCAGTGCTTAAATGCATGTTTTATGTAGTTAAGATATGTATGTCTAACTCATATTTTTGCTTTCAGGACCTCCCCTTACAAAGCCATAAATTCCATCATGTTTGGATAGGAAAATCACACGTGATATGATAACCATGACCTCCAAATCCATTTTGTTAAGATACAAATTACTTTTTATGTCCTTAAGACAATTTGTAATTTTGTAATAATGGTATTAACCTTCTCTTGAACTTTTATTAAGCTTATCTTAGATTAAAGAATATGAAATTATTTAGTAATAGTGTCAATTGTGTGAAGGTGGAAGCTTATTTGGCACCACTAACCTAAAAAATATATGTTAGTAAATATATATATATATATATATATATATATATATATATACTACCTATAAAATTTGGTAAAAATAAATACATTTATAATTTGAGAAATAAACATACCTTAGAATTTGAATCCAATGAGCCACTAAGATCTACTCAAATCTTGAGAGTAGAAATAATAACTTCATGATCAAACTCATGAACATTCCATATATCATTTTTCATTGGCCTCCCATGATATTTTAGCAATTTAATGTTTATTATAAGAACCAAATGTGAATAGTGTAGTATTTTCCCATGTATTTAATAGTATTCAAACAACCATACATTTGAATTTATGATAGGATATCAAATCCAAGTATTAGTAAATACCATAGACCCAATGGGATAGTATTTTTTTCCCATATCTGAATAGGAAATTTAATTTATTTTCTTCCTCTACACACTAAAATAAGTATTAATTAGTTCCCTTTACCTTTTCCTCATCCACAACAACTATAAAAACATTCCCTACATAATAAAATAAAACAATTTTTTAATAATGATGTTGATAGATAATGAGAATTGAGTATAAAATTATTGATCTTGTATTTGGTTACACTAGATTAGATACATGGTCAAATTCATGTGATGATGTCATATCTATAAGTTGTATTAATATTTGAACTTGATATGTGTTGATTATAAATAGAGGAATATAGCTCCATTAATCCTTATGACTCACACTCATTCCAAATAAAGTCCATATATGAAAAATAAAAACATGAAAAATTCCCCATGTGAATAGTCTAAGAACCTACATTTTAGCTATGAAATAAGTGAAGATCACTTGATCCCATTATAGTCTTATAATCCTCATACCTTGCTTTTTTTTCTTCCTTCATCAACTAAAAATATCTATAATTACTAGAATTTTATTGAACACCATGGCCTATTTTCTCATTACACCAATCAACAATGTATTTTTCATCAATCAAGCCAACACCATATTCAAACTTCAACTAGTCTCTTGTAATGAATATTTTGACACATGTTCCATCACCATCATGCTCACATTTTTCATGACCAACCTCAGTGAAACTCCAAATACATTTTAAGCTAATACTAACATGCATCCTACTCAACTAGTAAAACATCCATGCATTTTTAAATTATGATGTGCAATTATCAGACCAAATATAATGTCAATTGAAAGTAATGTTCCCCTTAGTCGAATTGTCATATAACATCTCAAAATAACCTTACATGTACTCTATATAATGTGATCGATCATCATTGAAATAGAAATGGTACTCCCTTAATATTTTTTTATCTCTATTTGTACTACTAGGTACATATATGAATGTTATATGCACGAATATGGAAACCTCTACTTATTTGTAATACTATGATTGAACTTTAATTTATGGTTTGAATGTGTAATTATAAAAAAATGAGATTCTAAAATGATATATCCACTTTGTAATGCATCCTTGTTTAAATTTAATTTTTCATCCAACCATCTAGGTCTATGTGTGTGCCTTTCATACTCATAAACAATTTCCTCCCT